>JAHQIW010000008.1:0-85194 GCA_019055375.1 Parelaphostrongylus tenuis | reverse complement strand
TATATATATATATATATGTATATCTCAACGGACCTCCCTCTTTGAGGGATCCCGCCCGGTTAGTCGCGAGGGCACGTGGCGCGTCCCCAGGTGGTGGATAGGGGAATAAAACGCGAACCAAAAGCGACCGTGTGCTTCCCAGAGACGCAGGTGGATTCAGGGGACGAGCTCCCTGCTTCTGCAGTGCCGACTTGACAAAACTCTATTTCTACGAGCCAAGTCGGCCAAAAGCCTGCAATCAAGCGGCTGGGAAGTACATGGGAGGCGGTTAGGAGTCGCCTCCAACAAATAAACTCCTCCCGCTCCTCCGAGAGAGACTGGCAAGCTACTCGTGAGTACCCAGCCCCCACGTTTAGAGCCTGGCAAGCTACACGTTGGGTATCAAAAATGCCAAAAACAGTAACAAATATGGGCCTCATTCCCCTGACCCCGAAAGAGCCCCTGGTACGGCAGCGCCAGGTAGGACGAGTACGGAGAGGCTGCTAAAATCTCAGGGCCGAACTAGGCTGCCAAGATCGAAACGGACTAAAATGACAATCTGTACCTACAACGCAAGAACCCTTGCTCAACAATCCGCTGTAGAAGATCTATTGATTCAAGCAAGAAGAATAAGGTACGACGTCATTGGCCTGGCTGAGACGAGAAGGCGCCATCCTTTTCACGCTGTCTATGACATCGGAGAAGAACTGTTCCTTGGAACATGCGATCGCAGAGGTGTCGGTGGCGTTGGCGTCCTCGTCAAATCGAATTTGACCGTGAACATTGATTCGTTCGAACAACTAACAACCCGCATCGGACGATTACGGTTGAAACGATGTAGTTCTATGCCGGCTTTGACCATCTTCGTTGCTTACGCACCAACATCAAGCTATGACGAAGACGAAGTCGAAGCGTTCTATATGGACCTCGAAAAATTCTTCAGAGAAGATCATACATTCTTCAAGGTCATTGTCGGAGATTTTAACGCAAAAACTGGACCTAGAAGAACGTCTGAAGAACGTCACATAGGGACCCACGGACTAGAATGGAATGAACAGGGTGAGAGGCTATCCGAGTTTATCATGACGACCCAAACCATCCATGGTAACTCGCAATTCCAAAAGCCTCTCTCTCAGCGATGGACGTGGGAGTCTCCCAATGGAGAGTACCATAACGAAATAGATCACATCATAGTAAATCGAAGGTTTTGCCTGACCGACGTCGCTGTCGTTCCCAAGTTCTACACGGGATCAGACCATCGCCTCCTTCGCGCAACGTTCCGATTTTCGAGGAGAGGAGAGAAAGCCGCTAAATTCAAACAACGAAGTCCCAGAACTACCATAAACTGGGATGTATTCAAATCATTAGTCGGCTCTTGGGAAGATACCGTTGTCGACAACATCGACGAAGAATACGATCGACTCGTTGAATATCTTCACGTTGGCGCTAAAAAAGCCGAAAGTCCTAAGGTCACGAAGAGACGCTTGTTTCCGCAGACACTCGAGCTGATACGTCAACGTGGAATCGCACGAGCAGCAGGCAACCTAAACCTTACGTCCGAACTTGCGAAACGATGCAGAGAAGCGATAAAAGAAGACCTTAAAGAGAGAAGAGCAGCAGTTATGGCAGAAGCTGCAGAAGCTGGGAAGAGCATTCGCAAAGCCCAGCGAGGCTTCGCCAACTATAAGACCAAGATGATTGCACTCCGATACCCTGACGGGACACTTACAGCTTCCAGAAGGGCTATGGTGAAAATCATCCACCAGTACTACTCGGATCTCTTCGCTGGCCATGTTCTCTTACCGTCATATAAATTGAAAGAGGACGAATATGTCGTTCCACCGGTCCTTCCTTCCGAAATCCGACATGCTATATCGTCGGTGAAAAACAGAACAACACCCGGTCCAGACAGGATTAGACCAGAACACCTGAAGAACCTGCCGCCAGTTCTCATCAACACCCTGGCTCGGCTCTTCACTCGCTACCTGTCAGAATGCAAGGTCCCTATTCAATGGAAAACCAGCAAGACCGTATTGTTGTTCAAAAAGGGAGACCTTCACGACATAGGCAATTATCGCCCAATCTGCTTGCTGTCCGTTGTCTATAAACTCTTTACTCGAGTCATCCTGAACAGGATTGACAGAACACTGGACGAAGGACAGCCATGCGAACAAGCAGGGTTCAGAAAAGGATTTAGTACCATGGACCACATCCACACGATCACAAGACTCATTGAAGTTTCGCGAGAGTACAAACAACCACTCTGTCTCACTTTTATCAATCTGAAAAAAGCCTTTGATTCAGTGGAAACAGAAGCGGTTATAGAGGCTCTGGATAACCAGGGCGTCCCTACTCGATACATAATGATCCTTCGTGAGCTTTATAAAGATTTCACGACCAGAATATCTCCATTCTACAACAATATCACCATTGACGTAAGAAGAGGGGTTCGACAAGGCGATACAATATCGCCAAAACTATTCACTGCCACCCTGCAAAACGTCATGCGAACATTAGAATGGGACGAAATGGGAGTAAAAATTGACGGTCGACAATTGAACCATCTTCGCTTTGCTGACGATATCGTTCTCATAACACCAAACATCAGCCAAGCGGAACGATTGTTGACTGATTTCGATAACGCCTGTGGAAAGATCGGTCTTCAACTGTATCTAACGAAAACAATGTTCATGAGGAACGGATGGGTTTCTAATGCCCCATTCACGCTCAACGGAACGACAATTTCCGAATGCTCCAGTTACATCTATCTAGGTCGTGAAATCAACATGATGAACGGCCTAGCCCCAGAGTTGAGCAGGAGGAAACGAGCGGCTTGGGGAACGTTTAAGAGCATCGAAATGTAGTGAAGAGGACAAAGAACATCCGACTCCGTGCCCACCTTTTCGACTCGACATTTATCCATGCCCTAACGTATGCAGCAGAAACCTGGTCGCTACGTAAGCAGGATGAAAGATCACTTGCCGTTATCGAACGCGCAGTCGAAAGGTCGATGCTAGGAGTATCTCGTATTTCGCAAATGAGACAAAGGATCCGAACTTCCGACCTACGTCAACGATCGAAAATCAGAGACGCCGTTCTACATGCCAGGATATCGAAAATAAGGTGGGCCGGACACGTGATGCGCTTCAACGACAACCGATGGACGAGAGCCGTTACCGACTGGATTCCTCGGGACGTCAAGCGCTCTAAAGGAAGACCACCGACCCGTTGGTGCGATTTCTTCACGAAAGCGATGGAAGAAAGATATGATGCTCAGCGAATTCCTAGAGCAAGGAGGACCCACTGGGCTACTCTTGCACGCGATAGGGAAAAATGGAAGAGTTGCTGGTACCCGCTCGAGTCACTCGACGATCAACGGGACGACAGGTGATACAGGTGATATGTATATCTACGCATATGTATATATATGCACATGTGTACATACTTATTCACGTATAAGTATATATATACATATATATATATAAATATATATGTATATGTACATATAAACACACCTACATACGTAGATGTAAATGTGCATATATGCTTGCATACGCGCAGATCTACATACAAGTGAACATATGTGTATGTATTTTAGTGCTCGTGTACATGTGTATATACGTATTCATATATGCGTACATATGTATATATACATACGTATGCACGTACACATATGTGTATAAGTACATATATATGTCAATGCATTCCGCATGGAATCGGAGAAGCTCCAAAGAAAATAGCAGAGAAAGAGAAAGGAGAGAGGATGTGGGGGGAGAGGAAGAGAAGAGAAAAGTCAACATTTTGAACACTTTTTGAGAACTCAGATCTTTCTGAGAACACGTGTGTTTTCTAGTTTAGGACGGTGTACACAATTACAGGATTTTACTAGTGGCATTCCTTGTATGTTATCCGGGGACAATGAAGAAGCGACATCTTACGCTGGAAAGAACATAAGAGCGTTAGTGATCATTCGAAAGCTTGAATCTCTGGTCACCGCACTAACGGAATCCCTTGTAAAAATTACCCTTTTATGAGGCTGTAGCACTCAAAGTAGAATTATGTTTTACACCGGCTGAGAGCTCTGATTATTACTTCGCTGAAAGCACGAAAAGCATATGAACGTATTGAGATAAAGCATGTAGTATGAAAGTTATACGCTTTGTCCAAAATTTCATTTTAGAAAAATCCAAAGTCAAATAAAGAAATTCGGTCCATATGTGTGCCGCTCCAACACGATCGGTCGCCGTATGGAATAGATGGCCAGTACGCACGCCAACCAACAAGCAAATGCGCTACGTATGTGAAATTCAATCTTATTTTTCCTCCTACACCACAATGAAACGGCCTTTTGGTAAATTAAGCAAGCGTTGAAATTCCTGAAACTTACGCTGTCGAATGCTTAGTTATGACAGGAGAAAAGCGCTCTGTTTCGGGAGAAATATGCGTGTGAGAAACACAAGTGTTCTCTTTTTGCCACAGCGTTGTGAAAAGGCTTCCTCAGAAAACGCGCATTATGAATTCGCTTCACACACATGTCGCAGCAGATCTGTCACCACAGTCACATGTTGCAGCTGTAATGCCGTCGTCTGTAGTCAAGATAGAAACCGCTCTAAAGGATTGATCGCTGGTGTAGACCATTTTATTGTAAGTGCTCAATGTAATTCAGGTCACTTTTGTGCCTCTTCAATGTATGGTCTCCAAAGCTTCATGTCCATGTCTTACAGGAATGTCACACATCAAATCGACTCTGCACATCGTGTAATACCGAACCACTTGAGACGTGAAGCGAACATGTGCTAATTCATCTGAAGGAAAATTTCGAAATCATCACTCCTAAACCTACTTTGTGAGAATGCTGGCCGACAGAACTATTACAGAACGTTGGTTGATCAACTACTTTCTTCCGTTATTCATCATTGTTCCGTAATTGTGTAGTATAACTGTTTGACAGTGTTTACTTATTTTGATGTGCTACGGAAGGTCTATGTTATTTGTTTAGACACTGCAAGAAAATTTATCTTCTGCTATAGCTAATAGGAAGAAAAAGAAAAGATTAGACAGTGTCTGTCAACAACTGGAGAACGGTGAGTACTTCCTTATGAAGACGGTCATCAAGCTAGGATGAAGTGCGGCGTTACCCCTTTAAAGTGCAACAGAGAGAAGACCTATATCACGGCAAAGGCTAACAAACTATCGTTGACAATCTCCTCTTCATAACAATTTTAAGTCCTTTGACGACGATGCAATCACTTTTGTACACCACGTACAAAATCTTACATCCCCTCAAATCACCAATCACTTACCTTTTTTGTGGCTCAGCATTTGTTTTGTTCATTCTCTATGTGGTGACAAAGCAGTGAAATTGTTGTAATCTCAAAAACCCTTAACTATCGCGCTGCAGTAGTACGCTGTTATTGGCAGTCGTTAACCTTTACAGGGCCGTCGATCCATACCCTCTCTGTCTCGATAGTGAAGGTCACTATTTTCTTGTCTCTAGAAAATCGTCTAACTAAGTGGATACATTCAGCCCAGAAAGAATTACTTTGCGTTGGACATACCATTACAAAAGCTTCAGAAACTTTTGGAAAATAACATGAATCGTTAGAATCTAACACAACTGGTCGCTGATCAGTGTTTCATCTTTTATAACTTGATTCTGTGTCCTGCATAAAGTTAACAGGTTTTTTTTTAATTCTGCTCCTTGCACGTCTTCGAATAGTACTCCTGCAACAGCATCAACTACTCAATAGTTTTCGCTCGTCATGCGACGACAGAACCGTGTGCAGTGTCCTATCGCAATCAATCATCCATCGCAAAATCACTTTGCACAATCGGGAGCTGATCAACGCGTTTCTTCGCCAGTGTCTACTGGATCTCATCAGGTTCATCGCAACGTGACTAGCGAGATAGGATTGCTTTTTTGAACTCTCTCGCTGTCTATCTAATATGTCCAAAATATTCCAACTCACACAAATACTGTAGAGAAAATGCTTTATCGAAGTTTTTGTCAAATACCGTTCTAGTAAAAGTGGCGAGAATTACGCCTTCAAGAGTTACAAGATCGGATTTGTGCGGTCGACGGCTTATATCACTCACAACGATAAGTGCGGAAAAGTAGCTGAAATGTTGCAGAGTGAATGCTGGGACAAAAATGTCAGCAGCAAGGTGCAAAATACAGGGGGGGGGGGCATTGTAATATAACTGAAGGAAATATAAAGTGAGGCATTATCAGGAAGCATACGAATGCAAATCCCAGGAGTGCGCTCGGAATGTGAGATTATAAATGGTAGCTGGAAACAGGGACGTCAGTGGCTGCTTAGACGAAAGACGTTTAGTGAGGCCACCTCCTTCACCAAAGTTGGAATCAATTGGATAGCCCTTTGACTGGTTGACTTTCGTGCAAACCAATTAGGCGAGTCCGCCAACCTGCGAACGGCTCCACCTTCTCTGTGCCGACTGTCCGCCGACCACAGTGCTGCTTTTCGTTGCAAGACCCAGTTCAAAACTTAGCTGTGGGTCTCGGCACGAAAGGCAGTACTGTAGTCGGCGACTATTCGAAGCAATGAAGGTGGAGTCATTTCCGCTAGTGGACAAGCCCAGTTATGGTCCGCGGAAGTCAACCGATTGAAATTATTGTGAGAGTCATTCTGCTTCTCCTCACGCTATGTCAAATCTCACTTGTGTAGTGTAATGGCGGCGCCGCCTTTCGTGAGAAGACAGGCAGACAGCCAGACATGCTTAAACAGATAATGAAGGCGTTACCTTCGTGGGAAAGCGACGGCGCGACGCCATCTGCCTATTGAAGCTGGTCCTTCAGAGGATAGTGTCGTTCGCGCAGAAATCTTTTTCTTCAGGGTTTTCAAAAAAGCAAAACTTTTCATCGTCTTTCTGACTAATCGCTACGAAGGCACTAATGTCGTTTTGAGTTCTGCAGCGCTGAAAGAGGACTTTTTTAAAAAACAAGTGTATTTTAAATTTAATCTTTTGGACGACTTCTAACAGTCTAATAGGAAGACCTTCTTCAGCAAAAAGATTCTTTTGAAGTGTTTGTTCAACAGTAGAAAAGTGCCCAGACAAGCATATGAATACGAAGAATGTGAGCAGCCTTTATAGGCCTTATATTTAGTCCATAATATAATGAAATACTGACCATTGACGTCGAGTAGTACGATAATCGGTTTTTAAAAATTCAACACACAAACTCATCGAAAACATAAAGGTACCCATAGCAATTATTTAGACCAACTCTAAGAGTGAGAACATTCTGGCAACTAAGGAGAATTTTCGCCGTTATAAAACATAATTAAAAAGATTCCTTTGAGGAAGCTTGAAAATATTGAACAAGTGAAGGTGAATTTTTCAAGTAAAGCTTTGATATAAATTTCTTCATAGATCAAATTTTTTTCCACCTTGCAAATATCTAATAAGAAGAAGCAAAGGAATGTTTTTTAAGTTTTAGATCATCGAGGTTTTACAGCAGTGGAACAGGAAGATTTGCATTTTACAACGGATATGTGCGAACTCCAATGGTTTTCCTTTCAACTGCAGAAATCTTTTTGCGTTGGTTCACTGAAAGCGCAGAGCTTGTTTGTGTACAAATGAAAAGCAAATAATTTTGGATGCGACTATGCATACACTGACGAATATTTTGAATATTGTGTTGAAATCTACCAAATCTGTTGGGACTATCCTAGCTTTTGAGGGAGCATATCTATACTTTTCGATTAAGAAGAAACCATCTTTTGAAAACTAGTCTAATTTTTCAAAACTTGTATGCTGCAAACATGTCAATAATGCTTCAAAATCATGCATGAATATCAGATGGCAATATGAAAATGAAACGGTTTCAATTTCTAATCTCCAGCGAAGAATCTATAACTATAGAGCGGGGAAAAAGTTTATTTTATTGCATAAAAATCTCCAAACAGCGTTCGTCTGCTGAGAAATAATCGATCAAGATTATTGTTGCAAAAGGTCTCTGCTGACGGAATTAACTACATTAAAGAAGCTATTATTATGGAGTATTTATTCGTTGACATTTTGGAGGATAAGTCCAGCATTCGCAGAGTTTGAGTCAGTAGCAAAGGTGGCACGTTCGATTGGTATTTCCACTGTCACTATTCACAGCTTTCCTTTTCTTAAATGAGGAAGAGTTGTCACTACCTTAATGTTTCCTTTTTAGAAGCATTAGTGAGTATTTGTCGTTGAATATAACCGGTTTTGAAGTTTTGAATTTTTGATTTTTGATAATTTCTGTAAAACGTCTGGTTTATGAGGAACTCTGTTTATTTCAATGCAAAACCATGAACAATATTATTCTCTACACTCAGCTGAGGTTTGTAGGTGGCCTTTCTGCCCAGCCAAGGTCTGTGGATGACTTTTCGTCATATCGTTGGTAGCCATGCGATAGCACAAATCTTGAAAATTTTGATGCTACAAATAGTACATTAAAGAGACCAAAACAGTGAGTTGTTGAGCAAAAAAAATTTTCGCGATTCGCCGTGGAGTAGATAGGTGTCGTTCGAACTTCATGATGGGTTTGTTGGGTACTATACAAAAAAATTGTACCTATGAAACGATCTAATAAAGTCTCTTCAACGGTTCCAATACGAAAAACCCAAAACTTTTCCGAAATGGTGGAAACTCTAGGGATAAATGATGAAAATCGCGAGCGTTTTGCATGATGCTCCCATTCGTAGAGAAGTTGGAATAGCCGCACACAGCGTTGTTCGAGGAGCGTGCGATTTCCGTCATTGATTAGAATTTTCTTCACAGTTTGAGAAAATTTTCGATGTACCAAGCGAGGAAAGCAAACGAACGACGGAATATAATCTTGACATTGTTTTTGCAACCAAATAAAGGCTTCTTGAAAAATCCTGCACAGGGTTGAGATCTAATAATGTTGAGTGATGTTCAAAGTTCTGATGTCAGACGAGGATCGAACCCGCACTCAACATTTCCGGGAGAGAGTACTAACCAATTGCACAGTCGACGTCTGTTTTACCACCATTCTCACAGCGCTACAACATACCAATATGCCCGTAGCCCAGCTGTCAACGGCTTCGTACAATCAATTTATATAAGCGTTTCTTTTAGTATTGGTATGATGTTCAAATTTACGCAACAATTTACTGATCAGCAAAACTTCGAACGTTAGACGGAATCGAGATCGTACTTCACCTTTAGCGAGGCACATTCTAACCAAATGCACAGCAGAGGCTACTGATCTGTTACCGCCCTTTTCGCAATAGAAATCATTGATATGACAGCAAGCAATCCTGAACTGCTTGCCCTGGTAGGCAAATATTGACATTTAAACTATTTACGATGGCAGATGCTGGGTAAATATAATCAAAAAGAATTCTGAAATCAGCCATTCTTTTAGCGGTAGTTAAAGGATAAAAATATGACGCACTCCAAGTTGATCAATACCTGAGGGATAGGCCATGCATTCGTCTTCAATTTTTGACTTCGTTTGAGGTAATCAAATGCATAAATGGCCTTTACAATGCTCTCCGTGGTTTCCCGCTGTATCAAATCAATGCTCTTTATCCTCCTAGACAGATTCAAGAGCCGTTTGGTATTAATTTATCGACCCAGGAGGGATGGATGGCTTAGCATCGCATGAGCGCGACACTGAACCATGGACCTTGTGTGCGACGCGGAACACCTCTAACCATTGCGCCACATGCTCCCTATAGCGGTAATATGGCCTTATATGGTAATATAGCCTTACTATCATACATACAATAACAGGGCTTGATATTCAAAATTTTAGAGCTTAGACGGGAAACAAATCCAAATTCACCTATCCCGGAGACTCGTGCTAAGTATTCTACTAACACAGCTGCTATTCTGCTATAACTCATTGTGCGCTACAAACAATCGACCGCATGTGTATAATATTTCTCAGCGTAACTGAACTCATGCCAATAGGGCTTAGCTGGTCAACGTTTGTCAGTTAGTTGAGACAAATCGATTTTGTATTGCAGAATGCGAGCCAGTAGATTAGGAACCTCTGCAGCGCTACTGGGGATTTGATTTTTGTGCGAGGTTAGAAGTGTTGCATCGCAAATACTCATCAAACATAAGTGTAAAAGAAATTTTTTTATCTCAAAGCCTAATATAGCTAATATACTGCTTGTTTACATTGAGTGGTAATGTATTAAACCCTAATTATAATAAATTTGTTACCAATAAATTGTTAAGGCAATGAGGCTGCGAAATGAATAAGGTAACATGATAGTTACATTGACGAAGACGCCAAAGTTCAAACGATACGATCATCTAACAGTCTTCGACGAATACAATGTAGATAGTGAAAGTAGCGATTGAGGGAAATATACAGAATGGTCCCTTTAGAAACGTGAAGCCTACTGCACCAGGGCTATGAATTTGCGTCATTGATGTAAAATCAATGCAATTCTCTAAGTACAAAATTGGTGGCATGATTTATATAGGCTGGCAGAAGCCATTCTTAGCGACTTTTGTCTGTCGCACACAAGCATTAATTTTAGCAATCAGATCACTTCAACCAGGTGGAAGAAAATTTTTATATCATATCCTCTCACTAGTGATTTAATGGTGACTTAGATCTCTCATCAAGAACTACGTAGCCGCAAAGATTGGAATTCACATTTTCTATCTGACCACCGTGGGGAACACGGCGCGATGAATTCACCAATCTCTTAAGTACCTGAGATCGGTGTATTTGCATCGATACTACTTTATTTCCATAAAGGTAACCACAGATAAATCATGTGTGGAGAGGTTTTATCATGTTTGAACATTCCTCTAGATTACGCCTTTTCAAAAATGACCTGTTCTAATCTGTAACTTCTTTGTTAACTTTGATCCCATTTAGGAAACGAATAATGTAGCGGCTGATTCAAAATCACTCGACTGAAAGTCAACATAGAAAAATCGGAATGCTCACGCGTCCTTCGGTCGTTGACGTGAGTTCCGTTCACTGAGTGATCGTCATCATAATATATGTCGATCTGTCCATCGGCAGCTTTCACTGCAGTGACATCCGCGTGATGTCATGAAATCATTTTTGGAGTACTGAAATAAATATCAATGCACATATTAGTTATAACAATACACGGAAAAGGGGTTTATTAGATTCTAAATGTAGGTGCCTATTATATAGTACAATGAACTAGTTTATAGTGAAATTTAGAGGTAGAGCAAGTAAAAAGTGAAGGCTGAAAAAACTAAGTTTCCATCTCAAATATATTCAAACACTTTAGCTCGCATTGAGCTCATAATCGTGTTCTATGAGGTAAGAGAAAAGCAACCATGATTTTCATGAACACCTTCCAAGTGCGTTAGTTTTGACGATTTAAACACATTTCTGTGTTTTGATTAAACCTCAGATTACTCTGCCATTTGATAATTTGCACCCCTCTTAATCGACGTGAATTTGTAGTGAAGCTCGTCTAATTTTTTGTTTTTTTATTCAGATCTCTGAGTATTTCAAAATTTACGTGGAGCGCAAGCGTGTCAATTATTGAGCAACTAGAATCCAAGATATACTCCATAGTAAGAACCCAAATGCTGTGCTGATAGAGTTTTTGTTACTTATTTTGAGTTTCTAATTAACACGAACTGCTATCACATCTTACCAGACAAATCTAGCACTTCGGCGTTCAATGTGTTTTCCCGCATTTTTCGTTTCAAAAGTTGCTCAATGCTTCGCTTGCTGCGTAGAATTCCGTGTTCTTCATGAACATCGCAAGTGAAAGTTGCCGTATAAATACTTAGAAAATTTCAGAACGAAGACAGAACGCGAGTATGAAAAAATCTACTCAAAATGAAGATTTAGTTTTGCTCTTTTTTTCTTGTCGCAGGTTTTTTTCTATGTCGCAGTTCTGATAAGACTAGAACTTTTTCCCAAATTTATGAAAAGGTGGCCGTAAGCGAGCAGTAGAGGAAGACTGAGTACCTTTCTGTTGTCCTTCCCTAGTTTCAGAGCTAGTGGAAAACGTATGTTCTGATAACTTTTCAACTTTGAGTAGTCATTCGATAGCTTAAATTTCGAAAAATTCAAAAATGTATTGTATTTTCAAAATGGCCCTTGTTGCGCAGTGATACCAAAAATAAAGTTGTTCTTCTCATTCGAAGTTCCTCGCTAAACAAGGATTTTTTGTAGACTTTCAGTACCCTTCTGATAGCCTAAACCTCGCCCATTCCAATGATGCTTTGGATTCTTGATTAGCACTTATTGGTGCGCTGTAACAATCAGAAAAATATCAGGTTTCACAAATTTGGCACCGGAAAAATCACGACGTTTTAGTGTCGATGTTGCGCTGGGTGAAACTCAACATCCTCAGGCTGCTACCACACAATGCAGAGACAGAAATTAGTATTGGATTGGCGGAGATTTAAACTATCGAATGACTGCTAAAAGTCTAGAGGAAAAGCTTTGTTGAGCGAGCAATGTTTGAATGCGGCACATAGTTCTATTTTTGCTGTTAAAGCTCAACAATAAAGCCATTTGAAGGAAATATAGCGCGCAGATCTTTGAGAATTGTTTTATTAGATAAATGTTACAACTTAGAAATAATTAAAAAGTTGCTTTTTTTTCAAGAAATTGAAAGAAGGTGCAGATGTCAAAAATAACTTGAATTTGAGAAACTCATTCTTCTTCTGGATGTTACTTCACAATAAGAAGTCTTTCTGGATAATCATATGCACCACGTATTTCTTAGTACCCAGGCTATCGAATGGCTATTGAAAGTTGGAATATAGAACATTGTTCAACGACATATGATTCGATAAGGAGTACAGTTATATTGTTGTTCTTACAGCGCATTAAAAAGATGGTGACAAAATAAAGTTTCCAAGTTTTTTGATATAAAGCAATCAGATTATACTCACAGAAAGTGTGTGTCCACGAGTACTGGAACTAGGGCGGCTGACGGAAGCGAGCCAAAATCTGTGATATAAAGTGATTTTCAAATATCCTGACCAGACTTCCAATAAAGATTTTTGCGATTTTAACATGATGGGATATCAAATATTAGACAAATGTTTGAAGTCAAGATGTGAATGAACACCGATCACTCCGAAAAACTTAAGTGCAAACATTTTGGAATGATATTTTCGTCCTTGGCGCCACTGACCCCGCACCCCTTCTTCCTCCTCCTTCCTATAATGAAATAGTGAATTATGCGTTATTTAAGCTGCTGGTTGAGGATTTTGTCATCTTCATAAATATCGTTTAATGGTGATCCAGTAAAGCATCTTGCAGTATCGGAGGAAAACGAGCTAGGAAATTGTTCACGGTTTTTGTTGTCAATTTTCCCATCATTTTTTGAGCCACACATGTCAGTGGTCGATCAAAGAGGGCTGACTTATAG
This sequence comes from Parelaphostrongylus tenuis, assembly GCA_019055375.1. Classification (NCBI taxonomy): domain Eukaryota; kingdom Metazoa; phylum Nematoda; class Chromadorea; order Rhabditida; family Metastrongylidae; genus Parelaphostrongylus; species Parelaphostrongylus tenuis. Next base: position 71,851 of record JAHQIW010000008.1, on the reverse strand, counting down.
AGCGCGATACAGGCGTTTCGATCCTACGATCTCGTCAATCTGCCAGTTACCCTTTCTGATATTTGGCAATCCTGTGGGGGTGCTCCATTTCCTACAATAGTAAAGTAATTATTACTCAACTCTTAAGGGGCGACGTGTACCAGATGAGGTACACCAATGTACGGCGGCCTTTCTCGCTGGTAAAAAATTTCTCCCAGGCTTTTGGTAATCATTCCAATGCCAGAATCTCTGCGATATCATTTATGCTTTGATTTCTGAATAAGACTTACATATTACGTCGTAACAGTGGAAATAATGTTAAATTTCACGCTCAATTTGCTTCATTTGCTCGGATGAGGCTGTGATATGGCACGTCGCCAAAGTTTTACTAGTCTTTCGATAGTTTTGATGATATAATGGATTTTTTTGAAAGGTTACCAAAGAGCGCTGTAAGAGCAAAAACTGATTTCATTTCACTCCTGAAATGCCACCTCGTCGCTTGGACATCATAGGTTCTTCACTGGCATTTAGTTTATACGTCAGAAAATAGTCGTTATATATATATATATATATATATATATATATATTCAGATGTCATCGATGAACCTTTGGTAAAGGTTTTTGTAATATGAAAAGCGACTTCTTGTTTTGAAATCCTCCATTTTTCAGCGGTAATAGAACCTCCTTATACAAAAATCAAGAAATTTTCAACTACTATTGTGTAATTGTAACCCTTGTTTTGCGAGGACGTATTTCTTAGAAAATTTGCCGATTATTCGATTTCAAAAATTTTGAGCGGTTTGATAGTGTTTTTGGTCTCCGGAAAGCCCTTTCATTGCGCTATAACACTGGAATTAAGGTTGCACTTCATATGCGGCGCGTACGCCACCTAGAAATATGTGGATGGATTTCGCAGCATTGGCATCAAACTGTTTCTCTTCAATAACCATTCGATTTTTTGAATCTCGAAGATTTCAGTGGTTGCTTGCTTGCTTTTGAAAAAAATTCTGAGCACGCTGTTTCAATAAGAATAACACTGCGCTCCACATTTGAGTCACTTTTTCTGAAAACAGCCTTTCTCTCAGATTTTTTATAACCATTTGATAGCACAAATCTAAACAATTTCAATAACTGCTTGCTATTTAAAAAAAACCTTTTAGTTCGCTTTCACAGCTAAAAGAATAATTTCGCAATCGGCGTCGTGTCGATCATGAAGCGCAATTCACATGTGGCATGCGCAGCGTGTCATGCGCGCCGAGTACGAACTAAATAATCTTTTAGCTGTAAAAACGCACTAGGTTTTTCTCAAAAAAAGCATATCAATGAAATCGCTGAAATTTGTGCTACCGAATGATGACAAGTTGTGAGAGAAAGGCTGTGTCGAGAGAAAAGTATTTCATTGTGCAGCGCAGTTACAGCACGCTAAGAGATTTTTTCTAAGCATGCACACCATTGAAACCCTCCAGATTCACACTGTCGATCGGTTATTGAAGACGATGGATTTATGCAGTGTTGCGAAATTCATCCACATAACGGTGCATGATATGCGCGCCTTATGTGAAATGCATTCTTAATTTCAGCGTTTCATCACCAGAAAAAGTTTTTTCAGAAGACCAAGGACAGCATTAAACTTGCCAAAATTTGTGCCGTCGTTTAGATACTGAGTTTTTTGAAGAAAAGCAAAACGGAGAGAAAAACCTTGATTAAATTAGAAAATTGTGCACCGCTGCGCATTTCGCTCCGCGCACAATTTCTGTAGCCGTCCCTTAGGGGTTAAGGTGAATAACTGAATACTTTGATATCACGCTTTGTCACCAGCGGTCTACATCAGAGCACTGTAGGTATTTATGATAGTAATAAGCGTGTGCCGTCAAACAGTGATCAGACAGCACGATTACATGAATTAGTTGCAGACGAAGTGGAACCATATCACGAAAATCAGCGCAAAGGTTGACTTAGAACGCAAATTATATGATCGTCTTAGCTCAGTTTTGTAACGATGAAATAAAGGTGCTGGAAGTAGCTGCCAGTAAACTGTTTCTGTCCTACCAGCACGTAGCAAAGAATATACCATTTACAACTTACCACTTTTCTTAGCTCCAACTTTCATAGACTCGCACACTTCTCATTTCCTAAGCGGAGCATCAGAGTTCTCCGTCCGACGAACAACAAAAGTGAGCACTTGACTGAGATTTGATAGACGTTATATAAGTTAAGTGAAACTGCAACTTATTTGCTTCTTTAACAAATTATTACATGAGTTCACTCATATGTGTGTAAATATCTAACCGAATCTCTTCTAAATAACCGAATCTCTTTTAAATACAGCAACCACTCACAGGTTCAAACAGACAACGACAAGCGGTGACAAGGCCCTGAGGGCCTCTTACAATATCTATTTCTAAATTCGAAAAAGAAGCGATACTCAGCCAGTCATCGATGTTAACACCCACACTTCATCCCACCACTTTGGTGAATGTCCACCATAGAAAGAGATGGCTGAAAGGTATACAAGTGTTGATGGATGTGCGTACGACATGTAAATCTGTGTCATCTATAGTTCTATCTGCATCATCCTCACACCTTGCTCGGGGTGAATAATAACAAATATTCTTGGTTGGATACCCTTCTAAAGAACACCTACGATGTCAAGGGCGCAGCTATGGCTATGCATGAGTAGTTTTAGGGGGATGGTTGTTAGCGTTCAGTACTTCTCGGAAAACTTTGCGCATACCGTACGCTTAGGACAGGCACGGCACATATGATCTTCCAAAACCATTATTTAGGCCTCATAAGCTCTTAGGTCATTTTCCACTATTGCGACCGAACTACACTCATAGGAAAATAGTTCGTAGCCTGTGAAATGCCCAATAAATACTGATTTCGGAGTTGGGCGAGCGGTGATTGGAGTGACTAGTGAAGCAGCTATAGAAAGCAAGGTGTTTTTTCGAATCTTCAATCAACAAAAACCGTGGACAATTTTCTAGCTCGGTTTCCTCCGATACTGTAAGAAGCTTCACAAGATCACCATTTCACGACAATTATGAAGAAGACAAAATTCTCAACCAGCAGCTTAAATGACTCATTATTCATTATTTCATTATAGGAAGGAGGAGGAGGGAGGGGTGTGGGGTCAATGGTGCCATGGACGAGAATATCATCCAAAAATATTTGCAATTGAGTTTTTCGGAGTGGTCGGTGTTCATCCACATTTTGGCTTCAAATATTTGCTTGATATTTAACATCTCATCATGTTGAAAACGAAAAAAATCTTCATTTGAAGTCTGATCAGCACATTTGAAAATCACTCGTGGAAACGCATTTTCTGTTGGCATAATTTGATTGCTTATATCTCGAAAAAATTGAAACCTTTTTGATATCACTACGCAACAAGGGGCCATTTTAAAAATGCAATATATTTCTGAATTTTTCGAAATTTAAGCTATCGAGTGACTACTCAAAGTTGAAAAATCATCAGAATATAGGTTTTCCACTAGCACTGAAACTAGAGAGGGCAAAAGAAAGATACTCAGTCTTCCTCTACTGCTCGCTAACGGCCACCTTTTCACAAATTTGGAAATAATCCTAGTTTCATCAAAATCTACGACACAGAAAAAAAAGAGCAAAACTAAATATCATCTTGAGTACATTCTTTCATATTCGCGTTCTGTCTTCGTTCTGACCAAATTTCCTGAGTATTTATTCGGCAACTTTCATTGTCGTCCATAGCATTTTATTTTGACATGGTAAGAGAATAGAAGAAATCTGTGTTCCGCACTAATACAACCACCTGTGAATGCCGTGGCTTGACTATCCTCAAACTGCAGGAATTGACTCATTTTGTATTTGGCGATGTTCATGAAGAACACGGAACTCTCCGCAGCCGTTCAAACAGCAAGCGAAGTACTGAGTAACTTTTGAAACGAAAAATGCGAGAAAACGCAATGAACGCCGAAGTGCTAGATTCGTCTGGTAAGATGTGATAGCATATCATGCAAATTAGAAACTTAAAATAAGTAACAAAAACTTTATCAGCACAGTATTTGAATTTCTAATGTCCTATTATGGAGTATAACTTGGATTCTTGTTGCTCATTAATTGACACGTTTACGCCCCACATAAATTTTGAAACACGCAGAGATCTGAATAAAAAAAGCAAAAGCATAGACGAGATTCACTACAAATTATTCGTCGATTAAGAGAGGTGTAAATTATTAACTAACAAAGTAATCTGAGGTTCAATCAAAACACAGAAATGTGTTTTGAATCGTCAAAACCAACGCACTTGGGAGTTGTTCATGAAAATCATGCTTGCTTTTCTTTTACCTCATAGAACAAGATTATGAGCTCAGTGCGAGCTAAAGTGTTTACTGAGACAAAAACTTGGTTTTTTTTCAGCCTTCACTTTTTTACTTGCTTTACCTCTAAATCTCACTATAAACTCGTTCATTGTACTATATAATAGGCACACACATTTAGAATCTAATAAACCCCTTTTCCGTATATTGTCATATCTAATAAATGCATTATCGATATATATTATGCTGACAATCACTCAGTGAACGGAACGCACGTCAACGACCGAAGGGCGCGTGAGCATTCCGATTTTTCTATTTTGACTTTCAGTCGACTGATTTTGAGTCAGCCGCCACATTATTCGTTTCCTAAATGGGATCAAAGTTAACAAAGAAGTTACAGGCTGGAACAAGTCAGTTTTGAAAAGCGTAATCTAGAGGAATGTTAAAATATGGTAAAACCTTTCCTCACGTGATTCTAGTGGTTACCTAATTATGGAAACAAAGTAGTATCGATGGAAATACACCGATTCTCAGGTATTTGAGAGATTGGCGAATTCGTCGCGCCGTGTTCCCCACGGTGGTCAGATAGAAAATGTGAATTCCAATCTTCGCGGCTACGTAGTTCTTGATGAGAGATCTAAATCACCATTAAATCACTAGCGAGAGGATATACAAATTTTCTTCCACCTGGTTGAAGTGATCTGATTGCTAAAATTAATGCTTGTGTGCGACAGACAAAAGTCGCTAAGAATGGCTTCTGCCAGCCTATATGAATCATGCCATCAATTTTGTACTTAGAAAATTGCATTGATTTTACATCAATGACGCAAATTCATAGCCCTGGTGCAGTAGGCTTCACGTTTCTAAAGGGACCATTCTGTATATTTCCCTCAATCACTACTTTCACTGTCTACATTGTATTCGTCGAAGACTGTTAGATGATCGTATTGTTCGAACTTTGGCGTCTTCATCAATGTAACTGTCATGTTACCTTTTATATTTCGCAGCCTCATTGCCTCAGTAAATTAGGGTTTGAACATTACCACTCAATGTAAAAAAGCAGTGTAGTAGCTATATTAGGCTGTCAGGTGAATAAATTTCTTTTACGCTTAGGTTAGATGAGTGCTTGCGATGCAACACTTCCAACCTCGCACAAAAGTCAAATCCCCAGTAGCGCTACAGAGGTTCCTAATCTATTGGCTCGCATTTTGCAGAACGAAAATCGATGTATCTCAACTAACTGACAAACTTTGACCTGCTAAGCCCTATTGGCATGAGTTCAGTTACGTTGAGAAATATCATACACATGCGGTCGATTGTTTGTAGCGCACAATGAGTGGTAGCAGAATAGGAGCTGTGTTAGTACAATACTTAGCACGAGTCTCCGGGATAGGTGAATTTGGATTTGGTTCCCGTCTAAGCTCTAAAATTTTGAATATCAAGCCCTGTTATTGTATGTATGATAGTAAGGCTATATTACCATATAAGGCCATATTACCGCTATAGGGAGCATGTGGCGCAATGGTTAGAGGTGTTCCGCGTCGCACACAAGGTCCATGGTTCAGTGTCGCGCATCATGGGATGCTAAGCCATCCAACCCTCTTGGGTCGATAAATTAATACCAGACAGCTCTTAAATTTGTCTATGAGGATAAACAACATTGACTTGATATAGCGGGGCGAAACGGCGAGTCGTTATAAAGGCCAGATATGCGTTCTATTACCACAAATGAAGCTAAAAATTCAAGACGAATGCATGGCGTGTCCCCCATTTATTGATCAACGTGGAGTGCTTCATATCTTCATCCTTTTACTACCGCTAAAAAAATGGCTGAATTAAGAACTCTTTTTGATTACATTTACCCAGTATCTGTCATCGTAACTGGTATAAATGCCAATATGTGCCTGCCCGGGCAAACCGTTGACGATTGCTTGCTGGCAGACCAATGATTTCTATTGCAGAAAGGGCGGGAGCAGATCAGTGGTCTAGGTTGTGCAGTTGGTTAGAGTGTGCCTCGGAAAGGGTAAAGTACGATTACGATTCCGTCTGACGTTCGATGTCTTACAGATCAGTAAATAGCATTGAGTAAAGTTGAACATCATACCACTACTAAAAGAAGCGCTCATATAAAAATGAATTCTTGTTGACCACCTTATATTCGGTATCTGACGGCGTAACCGGGATCAGTACCGATAAGGCTTGCCAGACAACGCCGTTGGCCGCTGTGTTACCGGCAGATTGATGTGTTGTGGCGCTGTAAGAATGGTGGTAAAACAGTCGTCGATTGTGCACTTGCTTAATACTCTCTCCTGGAAAGGATGAAGTGCGGGTTCAATCCCCTTCTGACGTCAAAACTTTGAACATCACTCAACATTATTAGGTTTCAACACTGTGCGGCGTTTTTCAAAAAGCAATTATTGCGCTGTAAAAAACGATGTCAAGATTGTGTTCCATCGTCGGTTAACTTTCCTCGCTTGGTACGGCAGAAATTTTCTCAAAACCGAGGAAAAAATTCTAATCAATGACGAAAATTGCACGCTAACTCGAATGAGGCTGTGTGTGAATATTCGAACTTTTCTAGGAATGAGCGCGTCATGCGAAACGCGTGCAATCTTCGTCATTCATCCTGAGGTTTTCTCACCATTTGAGAAACTTTTGGGCTTTCTGTACTGGAATCGCAGAAGAGACTTAATTACATCGTTTCATATGTACAATTTTTTTGTTATACAGTACCTAACAAACCCATTATGATGTTTGAACGACAGCTATCTACTTTGCGTGCGAATCGCGACAATTTGTTTGCTCTGACCACTCTCTATGTGGGCTATTTTAATATACTATTTGCAACATCAAAATTGTCAAAATTTGTGCTATCGGAAGGCTACCAATAATAGAACGAAAAGCCATCCACAAACCTTAGCCACGCAGAAAGGCCACCAAAAGAACTCAGCTGAGTGTAGAGAATAATATTGTTCTTGGTGCTACATTGAAATAAACAGAGGTACTTATAAACCAGACGTTTTGCAGAAATCATCAAGATTCGAGGCTTCATATGATTGTTCAAATTCCGCCGAAAACTATTTTTCCAGTGAGAACGGCACCCGCAAAGTGGTGTACCCAATGTATATTCCGTTCTAGAAGAGTTGAACATATGAAGCCTCATGTATTCGACACAAGATTTTGTAAGATTTTATTCGAGAACGTGCTAGTTGATTGCGACAGTTTTGATTGATGTAATATTTGGATCAAAAAACCAAAAATGTTTTCAAAATCTGTTGAGTTCAAAGACAAATAATGACTAATGCTTTTGAAAAGGGAACATTAAAGTGTGACATCTCCACAGTGATCACGAATACTTCATCATATAATGGGATTTTTAAAGTAGCTTGTTACGTCAGTAGAGACCTTTTACAACATTATTCTTAATCGGTTATCTCTCAGCGGACGATCGCCGTTTTGGAGATTTTTATGCAGTAAAATGAGTTTGTTTCCTTGAGCTATCGCTTACGTATTCGTCGCTGATGATTAGAAGTTAAAACCGTTTCCAACTTTACAATGCCATTTGATATTCGTGCATGGTTTTGAAGCGTTACTGACCTGTTTGCCGCAAACAAGTTTTGAAAAATTTGATTAGCTTTGAAAGTGTGGTTTCATTTGAACCGAGTAGTAGAGATGTGCTCTCTCAAAAGCTAGGATAGTCACAACAGATTTGGTAGATTTCAACACAATGTTCATAATATTCGTGAGTGTATGCATAGATTTCAATGCATGTGAATCCAAAATCATTTGCGTTTCATATGCACATGAACAAGCTCTACGCCATTAGTGAACCGACGCATAAAGAATTCTGCAGTTGAAAGAAATATCATTGCAGTTCACGCACATCAGTTGCAAAATGCAATTCTTCCTCTTCCACTGCTGTAAAAGCTCGATAATCTAGGACTTGCAAAGCATTCTTTCGTTTCTTCTTATCAGAATCTTTATTTTGGAGAACATAGAAAAATTATTTGTTCTATGAAGAAATTTAGATCGACGTGATGCTCGCAAAATCTACCTACAACCCTATAATATTTTCAAGCTTCCTTTAATGATTTTTTTCTCATGTACTATAACGGCGAAAATCCTCGGTAGATGCCGGAATGTTCTCACTCTTGGAAATAGGTTTAACTATTTGTTAGTTGTACCTACATGCTTTCGATAAATTTGTTTGTTGGATTTTTAAAAACCGATTATCGTTCCACTCGACGTCAATGACCACTATTTCATTACATTATGGAGTAAATATAAGGCTCAAAAAAGAAAATTTTCGGCTCACATTCTTCATATTCATGTACTTGTTTAGGTACTTTTCTACTGTTGAACAGGCACTTCGAAAAAATCTCTTTTGCTAACGAGGGGCTTCCTATTAGACTGTTAGAAATCGTCCGAAAGCTTAAACATCGTCGATTTTCAATTTACAGCTGTTTTTAAAAAAAAGACTTCTTACAACGCTGTAGTACTCAAAATAAGATTACATTTAACATACACTGAGCATTACCGTTCTTATATCTCGCGTGACAAAGCATTCTCCATATACCATGACACACCATTCAATAGCGTGAATCTCGCAGATTTTGAAGGTGTATTTGCTTTGAAAAGGCTTTCTTATGAAGCTAGGCTTGAGAAATAAGGCTGCTCACTAGCTCTGCGCGTTATCACACATATTTCGCAGAACCCGAGCTTTACCTGTCGACTTTTAGGTAGCGATCGATAACATAACTCGCAGATTTTGAAAATGCACTTGACTCTAGAAAAAACAGTGCTGTAACAGGAAGGGCGAAATTCTGCTTTACACTCGCCGCTCCTTACCGAGCGGATTTATATCATTTTTTGCTGTTCATCCAAAAAGGTTTTTCTTCATTTCATAGACATTTACAAGTTTCTTGTATTGAGATTATAGTCGAAACTTTGCTCTGTCGCTATAAGGCTTAGACTCTTCAAATTCATTCATTATTGCCAGATGAATTCGCTATCAAGCTTACGCGTAAGACTGAGCTCAAGAAGTCTAAGACTAAGTACGAAGTACACATGAACGTATAGAGGAAATTTTCAACTATCAGAACCAAACGTTTATCTGGATTTCTTACCAAAGCGGCAAAAAATTCTAAATTCAACAGCAAAAACCACACTCCACATGTGAATAGCGAGTGCGCGATCGATTAATGGCGTGTCGATCCACAAACAGCACTTCCCAGTAAACACACAATGCTCTGCGCTTTTGAAGCTCAAAGTTATTTCCTCTGCTACAACGCAGTAAAAAGGTCTTGCCCGAAATCAAGCATAGTTTCGAAATAGCTGATCTTATGCCATTGAATGGTTTTTGAGAGTATAAGGAAGGATCTCCGCCGTATGAAAAATACGCGTGTCTAAAACATGAATTCATTCTCTCTGCTATAGTAAATTAGAAAAACCTTTTCGAGAAGTCATTCGCAACTTACTGCTTTACGATTCTCAATTCGGGCACAAAATTCGAACTGCATTTGACAGCATCTATCGTGCAAAAGGCCGCCAAGTTGTGTGTGGGACTACGGCGTATGAATGGGTTTCGCAGTAGAGATACTGATTTGGATGATCAGCCAGTATGCGTAAGACCGCGTGAATCTGATAGAGAAGCAATCATTGAATCGATTGAGAAGATCCGACTTTGTCAACCGGTGATTTGAAAGATGATTTTCTCTGTTCAGACGAACAGATCCGAAAGATTTTGAAAGATGCAGGAAAGAAACGGCGCAAGGGCAACTGGATTCCGCACGATCTTTTACAAGCTCGAAAGAACAAGAGGAAGCAAACTGTGCAATCTCATCCTCGTCATCGTCGCTGCTCTTCGTTTTGAACAGAATTGTCACCATTGATGAAAAGTGGATCTTTTTCAAAAGCCGGTGTCATCCAAATCAGTGGTTATTACCAGGTCAGCAAGGAACACCAACACCGAGACCAAATCGATTCGCGCCAAAAGCAATGTTGATGACTTTCTGAGACCGAAGTGGGGCAGTTCATTGGGACTTGTTGGAAGCAGGTCAGACCATTAACGATGAGAGATATTGTTAGCAACTGAACAGTTGCATTCAAGCAGTTCCACGTCACCGCCGTCGGCAAGTCATTTTCCTCTAAGACAACGCAAAGCCACACGTTGCCAAGAAAATAAGGAGGGAGTTGCCCGAACTTGGGTCATCCGCCGTATTCACTAGATTTGTCTCCGTCCTATTTCCACCTCTTCAGATCATTGGAGCACTGGTTGGACAAGAAGAAGTTTTGAGACATCAGTCATTTTCGTGGAGATTTGGCTGGTTGGTTTGCATCGATTTTTTGAACTTTTGAATCAAGCTTGGAAACTCAGTTGGAGACCTGATACAAGTGGAGCTTTCAGATTATGGCTATAGTACAAAGTGGTAACGAAAACCAAGTAGCAAAAATATTTTAGCCCATGCTAGAAATGTGTGCATAGGAAACGTGAAAAGGAACGAATCACCAAGCTCAATACGACAAATAGCCATTTTCATTGGCTACGATACAATAGCCTCTCGAATGAATTTGAAACGTAGAACTAGGCTCCAGAACAACAATATTTCATACCTTAATAAGATCCCCATAAACTGCCGTTTTCCAGTGAGAAGGGCACCCGCAAAGTGGTGTACCCAATGTATATTCCGTTCTAGAAGAGTTGAACATACGAAACCTCATATATTCGACACAAGATTTTATAAGATTTTATTCGAGAACGTGCTAGTTGATTTCGACAGTTTTGATTGATGTAATATTTGGATCAAAAAACCAGAAATGTTTTCAAAATCTGTTGAGTTCAAAGACAAATAATGACTAATGCTTTTGAAAAGGGAACATTGAAGTGTGACATCTCCACAATGATCACGAACACTCCATAATAGTAGAGTCTTCAGTGTAGATAGTTTCCTCAGTAGAGTTTACAGCAATAATCTTGATAGATTATCTCGCAGCGGGCGAACGCTGTTTTGAAGATTTTTCTGCAATGAAATTAACTATTTTCCCGCGCTATCGCTTATATATTCGCCTCTGAAGATTAGAAGTTAAAACCACTTCATTTTCCACAATGCCATTTGATATTGGTGCATAATTCTGAAGCATTACTGACCTGCTTGCCGCAAACATGTTTTGAAAAATTCGATTAGTTTTGAAAGGGTGGTTTCTTCTGAACCGAGTAGTATAGATATGCTCTCTGAAAAGTTAGGATAGTCACAATAAATTTGGATTTCATCACAATGTTCAAAATATTCGTTAGTGTAGGCATAGGTTTAAATGTATGTGCATCCAAAATTATATGTGCTTCATTTGTACACAAACAAGCTCTACGCTTTTAGTAAATCAACTCATAAAGATTTCTGCAGTTGAAAGGAAAATCATTGGAGTTCTAACATAGCCGTGGTAAAATGCAACTTCCTGTTACACTGCTGTAAAAGCTCGATAATCTAAAACTTGTAAAGCATTCTTTCGTTTCTTCTTATCAAAGTCTATATTTTGAAAAGCGAAAAAAATTTATTTGATCGATGAAGAAATTTAGCTCGACGTGATGGTAGAAAAATTTACCTGCACCTCTGTAATATTCTCGAGCTTCCTTCAATGAATTTTTTTCTCGAGTACTATAACGGCGAAAATCCTTGGTAGTCGTCGAAATGTTTTCACTTTTGAAAATAGATCTAAATATTTCTAATGGGTACCTTTATGTTTTTGATAAGTTTGTTTGCTGAATTTTTGAAAACCGATTATCGTTCCACTCAACGTCATTGACCAGTATTTCATTACATTATGGAGTAAATATTAGGCAAAAAAGGAAAATCCGGCTCACATTCTTCATATTCATGTACTTGTCTAGGTACTTTTCTACTGTTGAACAGGCACTTCGAAAGAATCTCTTTTGCTGGCGAAGGGCTTCCTGTTAGACTGTTAGAAATCGTCCGAAGGCTTGACATCGTCGATTTTCAATTTACAGTTGTTTTTTGAAAAAAAAAGACTTCTAACAGGCTGTAGTAATCGAAGTAAGATTGCATTTGTCATACATCGAGCATTACCGCGCTTATATCTCGCTGTCCATATACTATAACAGACCATTGAATAGCGTGAATCTCGCAGATTTTGAAGGTGTATTTGCTTTGAAAAGGCTTTCTTATAGTGCTATGGCAAGAGAAATAAGGCTGCTCACTCGCGTTGAGCGTTATCACACGTATTTTTCGCAGAAGCAGAGCTTTTTCTGTCGACTGTTAGGTAGCGATCGATAACATGAATTTCGCAGATTTCAAAATGCATTTGACTCTAGAAAAAACAGTGGCGTAACAGGAAAGGCAAAATTCCGCTTTACACTCGCCCCTCATTACGGAACGGACTTATGCTTTTTTTGTTGTTCATCTAAAAAGTTTTTTTTTCCGTTTAATAGCGATTAACAAGCTTCTTGTATTGGAATTATAGACGAAACTTTGTTCTGGTGTTATAAACCATAGGCTCTTCAAATTCATTCAATATTGGCAAATTAACTCGCTATCAAGCTTACGCCTAAGACTGAGCTTAAGTAGTCTAAGACTAAGTACGAAAAACATGCTAACGTATGGACGAAATTTTCAAGTATCAGAACCATATGTTTATCTAAATTTATTATCGAAGCGGCAAAAGATTCTAAATTCAACAGCAAAAATCACATTCCACAACAGCGCCCACGCTATCGACTGATGGCGTATCGATTCACAAGCACGAACATCCCCATCGACATGCAATGCTCTGCGTTTCTGAAGCCGATATCAATTTCTCTGCTACATACAGTAGAGAGGTCTTTAGCAAAATCAAGCATAGTTTCGAAATCGCTGATCTTACGCTATCGAGTGGCTTTTGCGAGTATAAGGGAAGATCTCTGTCGTATGAAAAATACGCGGGTGCAAAACATAATTTCATTCTCTATGCTGCAGTGTATTGAAAAAACCTTTTGAAGAAATAATTACAGTTCCAAACTATACGAGATTTATTATATTGATGTGATCTTAATATTACAAGCAAAAAGCTTTGTTTTGCAAGATGTAAACTGTGTATTGCGCTATGCATGAGAAACATAACTTTATTCTGAGTGCTACATCGCTGCAAGGATACAATTTTGGAGAAACACGTGCATTTCTGAAGTTTCCTTGGTCCGAACTACCGAATGATTATTAGAAGGTCAATAAAATTTTTCACCTAGCGGAATATTCTCCTTCAAAAGTGCTGCTCGATAATAGACAAGTATCCTTATTTGTCAGATTCTCAACTGAGTTTGCGGACTTAATGCAAAAATCCAAAAATTTGTTTCTCCAAGTAGTCAAAAGTATTAAATAACATCGATCGAAGTATTCTCCGTCTGCCTGAATGCAATTCTGCCAACGCTCCGGCAACAAGTCATTTCCGCGCTTTATAGATTTCACACATACTTGTCCAACAATGGAGCCACTACTGCTCTACGATTTTCAATTGGGACGCAATTTTCAAACTGCATTTGACAACATCAATCGTGCAAAAGGCCGCCAGGTTGTGTGTGGGACTACGGCGTATCAATGGTTTACAAAATTTCGCAATAGAGATATAATTTGGACGACCAGCCAATATGCGGAAGACCGCGTGAACTGATCGAGAAGCAATCATTGAATTGATTAAAGAAGACTTCGTCAACCGGTGATTTGGAAGATGATTTCCACTGTTCAGACTAGCAGATCGGAAAGATTTTGGAAGATGCAGGCAAGAAATGGCGCAGAAGCAATGGGATTCCGCACGACCTCCTAAAAGCTCAAAAGAACAAGAGAAAGCAGATTGCCCAAGCTCATCTTCGTCATCGTCGCCGCTCTTCGTTTTTGAACAGAATTGTCACCATTGATGAAAAGTGGATCTTTTTCAAAAGCCGGTGTCATCCAAATCAGTGGTTATTATCAGGTTAGCAAGGAACACCAACACCGAGACCAAATCGATTCGCGCCAAAAGCAATGTTGATCATTTTCTGAGACCGAAGTGGAGCAATTCATTGGGACTTGGAAGCCGGTCAGGCCATTAACGATGAGAGATATTGTTAGCAACTGAACACTTGCATTCAAGCAGTTCCACGTCACCGCCGTCGGCAAGTCATTTTCCTCTAAGACAACGCATAGCCACACGTTGCCAAGAAAATAAGGAGGGAGTTGCCCGAACTTGGGTCATCCGCCGTATTCACTAGATTTGTCTCTGTTTGATTTCCACCTCTTCCGTTCATTGGAGCACTGGTTGGACAAGAAGATATTTCGAGACATCAATCATTTGCGTCGAGAACTGGTTGGTTGGTTTGCATCGAATTTCTGAATTTTTGGACCAAGTTTTTCAAACTTGGTTAGAGACCTAATACAAGTGGAGCTTTCAAATTGTGGATATAGTACAAAGTGGTATCGAAAACCAAGTAGCAAAAATATTTTAGCTCATTATTTTTCCCAGTCCTCCACTCATGAAAAAAGCACTAGTGAAAAAATTGTACAGAACGGCTAGAATTGTGTGCATAGGAGATGAGGGAATGCACGAATCACTGTACTCGGTACGATAAATGGCCATTTCCAATGGCTACTATATATCAGCCACTCGGGTGAATTCAAAAGGTAGAACTAGGCTCCAAAACAGCAATATTCCATACCTAAATAAGATCATCTTCATAGTGCCGTTTATATCAAGCCAGATTAGTGGCGCAGTCAAGCGATGCCCAAAAGATGCGGTCTTTTTTAAGTTGTTGCAATTATTGAATTTCCACCTCCCACTCTGCGCTATCAACTAATTAGTAACGGACTTCACGAGCGATTGGAACACAAAGAACGGTATAATCTGCCCAAACTGATGGTGGGTGGACTGTATGACATCGGGCACATTTCATCTGGAAACATGTAAGATTTACGGAGAAGAGTATGTAGGCGAAACGCGTAGACCACTTTTCATGCTAGTAAATGAACATCTAAGAAGTTGATCTAAAATCCATGAAGGCGTACCTCCAGGCTTACATAAAGAGTAAGAACACAGTAATAATGATTTAAATATGACTTTAATCCTAGCGCAGCAATCAGAACACCAACGCACAAACCTTCAAGGCGCTTTGGATAAAGGCCAAAAACCCTAAAATGAACCGTTAGGACGAATGTGTCACCATCACACGAGACCTTGCGCCGTTGCCTCGCTTGTTCTTTTCATCTGACTTGAATGGTTTGAATAGAGTTCTCCAAGTCATGCGATTTATCTAATACCCCATACGGCCAGGCTCTGAAGAAGGCGAGTCTCTTAAACAAAACGTCAACCGAACTAAGATAACATTTTTCGGTTTAAACATATCAAATATGTTCATGTCGATTCCATTCAATGTCAAAGTCTACGGAAAGTCTAACTTTTGAATGCTCATTGATGTTCAACTATGCATCGCTTGATTATGTGTTGCCCCACTTACTTTAGAACTTCCAGAATCTCGTTTCGAGCTTTTTGAATGTTTTCTTTTTTAGTAAGTTTGAAGCTTAAGAAAATTCCCAAAGAGATTTATATGACCGTAGTGTGCTGACAAAGTCCCTTCGGTCAGTTTGTATAATATCAGCTTTATCACTCTAAATAATCTAGGATCGAAAGGTACTGCTTCCAAATCAGTGTAGTTGAAACAGACAATCGCTATAGACATCAATTCATTGGTGGGTGTGGAAAACCTTGACATCACCTGTATCACTTGTCGTCCCTTTCATGGTCGAGTGGCCCGAGAAGCCTTCACCAATAATTCAGTTTTTCCATATCGCATGAGAGTGTAGCCCAGTGAGTTCCCCTCGCTCTAGGAATTCGTTGAGCCTAATATCCTTCTTCTGCGTTTTTGTGAAGAAATTCAAACATTTGATTGCGGTATTCTTGTGCTCGTTTTACATCTTTGGAAATTCGGTCGGTAGCGGCTCTTGTTCATTGGTTGTCGTTAAAGCGCACTGAGTGTCCTTCCCACCTCACCTTCGAACCATGCCTAGTAGAACTGCGTTCAAATTTTCGATCATTGAATTATGTCAGAACTTGGAATCCTTTCTCTCATTTGCGAGATACACGATATTTCTATCACTAACCTCTCGATTGCGCGTACAATAACGCCAAGTGATCTTAAACGAGATGGGCAACCGAAAAGTGATGTCTCGATGAGCACTTCATACATATACCGACTCCCACACTTTACAAAGTCGATTCGCCACTTTAGAAATCGGGCTGGGTCTCGATACCACATTTACCGTATCACACGTACCAGCTGCCTCGTTGTTCGTCGCGTGACTCGAGCGGGCGCCAACAACATTTCCATTTTTCCTTATGGCGTGCAAGAGCAGCCCAGTGAGTCATCCTCGTCCTAGATATTCATTAAGCACCATATTTTTCTGTGATGCTTTTCGTAAAGAAAGCGGGCCACCAAGTCGGTGGTTTTCCTGTAAAATGCTTGATATCCAAAAGAATCAACTCGGTATCGGTTCTCGTCCATCGGTTGTTGTTGAAGCGCATCACCTGCCCGGACCACCTTGTTTCGGATATCCTGGCATGTAGAACGGCGTCTTCAATGATCGATTGTTGAAGTAGGTCAAAACTTCGGTGTCCTCTTCAAATCATCCTCGATGCTCTTAAACGTTAACCAAGCCGCTCGTTTCTTTCCTCCTGCTCAAGTTTGGAGCTAGGTGTCGTACATTAGTACGCTATATCCAAGAGAACTCATGACCGCCAGCGCACCTACAGTCAATGCTTTGTGGCTGGTATGTACGAACAATATAGTGGCTCCTACGATGGCGAAACCGCCAAAGTGCGCGTAAGCAACTAATGGAAAGTAACGCATCAACATTCAGAAAGCTTAATGCGTTCTTGCAGACCATATAAGAAGTGAAATGATTACAATTCTGCTTCAGGATAATTACCCATTTCGATTACGTAGAAAAATTTTGATAATAAATGTTCTCATATTCGCGATCCTCTCATTTTGACATAGAAGTCGCTGGAAATGACATTTAGTGTTGGATTTAACAGCACACTGAATTTGGTATGTAATGTGCTTCATCTACGTTTTTTCATCGCCTGCGCTACTTTTGTGTTTAGCATGAACCACATGGTATAGATGATGTGTTAGCAGGATGCCATGTAGAAAATGAAGGGAAGAAATATACCACCGCTAATAAGTAAATAATATTGGAAATCAATGAATGGTTGAAACTAGTTAGTTAATCTTGTGAAACATAAATCCTACTATGGCTACACATAGCTAACTATTACAAAGCAAAATGTAAACACATTTATTAGCGCTCACTTATAACACCAATAATGTCACGGAAATCGACAATACCACGTGGATGCTCAGAGCTCAGATGGAATGAGGAAATAAAAGACGATCTCCCATGAAAACATGATTACCATGATCAGACAAGAGAGAAGCATAGATCGACTTTTAGTCGAGGTAAGAGAATCAATAGGAAAGTAAGCACGGAGAGAAAGTTTACAGCGAAATGTCAGTTCAGTCTGTCAAGTCAAGGTAAGGAAGGGGTTAGTTATGATAGATCATGTGAGTCGATTTGAAAAGGAATTCTCTCTTTATGTTCCATTGAGTATAGCTAGATACATAAGCTGATAGCGCTCTAGAGCATCGTATTCGGGTGTGAACAAGTCGGAAATGCGCTTCATCGCCATTTCGATGAAAGAACGGCATCTAAATCAGACTATTTGATTATCTTCATACGCACGTAAGAATTGGCACTGCTCACTCGGCACGAGATGGCGATTCGCTTTCAATCAGTACGTGTGTGTCGTCGCTGAAATGTCTACGTGCCAGTCTGTAACGCCCGTTGCGGAGAAGCATGCCGTCCTGAAACTGTATTTCTCTTATTTGTAGCGCTCTTTATATGACAAACGCCTTTTCAAATGAGCTATTATGCCGATGCATTACTTTACACTTCAAAGAAAAGGATTATATTCATCATCACACAAAAGATAACCACTTGCGTCTAATACACAATGGTACTACTTAGTTTTGAAGCTAATATGCACCAAGCAATTACCTGAACCCTTCGTCTGCCGCGGACAGTGAGCTGATACTTTGTCTCGCTTTCAAGCTGCTTAATTGTTAGTCCTTTCGGTCCGATGATACGCCCCACATAACTGCATTTCACTCCACTGAACAAACGTCGTCATCCATTTGCACTACATAAACAGAAATGTTAAAAATTTTTAAAAATTCCAAGACTTACGGCGGAGGGGAAGGAATGTAGATTTTTAAGGACATGGTGACACCGCGTTCAGTCACTTTCCCCTGTAAACCGTTAGGGCCACTGTTGATGCTGTGAAGCAAATGCGCAAATGCTTTCGATCATCACAAAACTCGTCAATTTCCACTTTTGCTTGCTTACAAATCAAGCGTCATACTTCAAGATTTCTGTCATATTAGGTATTTAATTGTTAGGTCTTTTTGCTTATGAATTTAGTTTTATACTTCGAAATTATTGCTATTGAGGCAATTATATCGTCCATATATGTAAAAAAAAAAAACTAGTAGGCTTGGAAGAAAAGCCGTTGAAACAAATGGGAACCTGACGGTTGTAATTGATCAAGAGATTAAACTCTTCACGAATGAAAAAGACAATATCTGAGATAAATCATTTCATTGTCAAAAACTTTGAACGAGCGGAAGTTCGGGAACGACGAGTGCCCATGCACAGCTGCATGAAGACAGGTGTAGAATTGCGGTGATAGTAATGCATTAGGCGCGTAGTACCTCAAGCTAAGTCAAGAGATGCTGAATTCAGAAGTAAATGATACATTATTGATTAATAAACCGCGTGTTCTTGAGAATTAATCAACAATGAGACGTTCAATAGCAGTACAAAATGCCGTTTTCCAGTCAACCTCGACATTGTAAACAACTGTTTTTATTTTACTTTCATTTTGTTTTTGTTCACCACTCAATTCTCTTAGTTATACAAGTAAAGTAATAACACTGCGAAAAAAGCAGTGAAAACAATATAATTTCGAAGTACTGATTTAATTCGCATGAATTCCCTCTAATGATATTGGTTATCTTGTAAGAACACTGTATAGTGTTTTCACCAATAAGATGCACACACAATTAAAGATGGATTTGTCCCCGGATGTTGACTAGTGGAAATGGAATCGTGTTAGTGATATCAATTCTCGATGAGCAAAATGATCAGTTTCCACAAGAATCTTTGAGTTCGATATTGGCTGGTTTTTTTATTCAATTATTCAGCTACTCCTACATGGAAGCTGCTATGGCCTTGATGATGTATAAGGATGAAATAATTTTGTTGAACAGCACCACAATTACAAGAAGATGTTTCTTGTATTCTTTACGTCGTTTTAATCCAGTTAATATCGAATATATAGTCGCCACGCAACACTTACGGTGATTTTCGATGTCCGAATAGCTTGGGATTCCCATCGAGCGGCAGCTGTGGTGGCGGAGTTGGACGGCGATTTCATGTATTCGCTCTCGTGTTGTGCTCCTAGCTCTCGGATTCTGTTTGATTGACATATTTTACATTAAGTTTGTGTTAAATATGGAGTGTCTGTTACTTACATTATTTTCACTATGTCCTAAAATGTTGGTCGTTTTCAACTGTTGCTCGGACACGCTCTGAGTGGATATTGTTCGCATTGTCAGCTGTGGCTTCGTCTGTGTACGAGCATTATGGCACAAGATGTTACGACGTTCTAGGACGTCAGCAATTAAGCCAATCAAACGATCCTGTTGACTTTCAGCCGCAGAAATGATGGGTTCCTCATAACTTCCGCGTTGACGATTCGATTTGCCTTGCATGGTGTCACGAACTCGCTTTGGGACAACGCACTGAAATGTTTCATTCTTAAACTGAACAAAGATTTCAAAAGTGTACTTTGCCCTTTTAAGTAGTTTCAAGAGAGGATCAAGATCAAACGTTTTTCTAAGATATTGGAGCCAAGCTCTGAAATAAACTTCACTTCAGCACCGACCACAGCGATAACAATTGAGAACGTACCAATCTCCAGCTATTATCGCTTGTTGTGCGGCTGGTGGCTCAGTGAGCTTCTTCACTATGAATTCCAATACAAGCTAGTCTGCATGTGCAGTGAAGTAGTCACCTCTTCTGACATGCCGGTACAGATCGCCTGCTCTCCGTTGTTTGGTTACTAACGGCGAAACGTGGCTTCATAGCGAGGATTCAGTGAAATACTGTGATGATAATAATGCCAATATACAATTTTCACTCTTTATATATTACTTCTTATTAGTTGGCTATGTTGACCTCTGTGCGATAACATTGTTGTTTGTTATGAGTGATCCGGTCGATGTTTACCGAGTCAAAAAAAAACCGCAGTAAACGATTTAGGCCGCTGTCGAAACTCTTCGTTCACAAAATCTAAATCCTTCGAGCATGCAGAGAAAAGAATCTTTCAATTAGAAAATGTCTCTGCCTAGTTATTTTGCTAACAGAATCACTCTGTTTAATGAACTACGAGTGATTTCAGAAGTTCGACCTTTCGCTCTATAGTGAATGACGGACACTTTGGACGGCGCCCATTCATCCGCCCTAGATTTTTTTCCACATAACTTCACATAAACCATTTTGTTTTCACTATCATGTGAATTCAGAATTTATTTTTGACCGGAACTCATACTAATCATAAAGCATTTCATTGGGACTACATCACGTGAGTCATCAAGTCAGTAATTACTGAGTAAGAAAAACCGCTACAGTCGATTTAAGCCGTAGTTGAACCACTCGTACGTGGAATCAAATACTATCAAGCATTTGTATGTCATATAAATGAAACAGAGAATTGTTGTCGCTAACCACCTATTTGTCCAAATGCCCTTACTCTGCTTCACGAGTTCTGAGTGTTTTGGCGAATTTTGGCTTTAGTGCATTCTGAGATGAACGGAAAATATGAGCGTACAGAACTATGATTAGTGCATGGTGGTCGGCATAATCCTAATGAGGATCATTTTCTTTCCAATGGTCTCCTTTCACAGCATGGAACCTTTCTATATTTCAGATTCTTTAGACATTCAGCAGCACATCGATTACTATCGAATAACATGAAAGTGGTTTGAACCAGAGAAATCATTCTCTGCTATCAGTATTCTGCAACAAGTAGCAGAAAATCCCTTAGAAACAAGTTCAAGCGCTTGTTGCTTTATTACTAATCGGTTGCTTTTCACATTAGTTGCTTTAATCAATAGTGGGTTATTCTAGAGCGTGTGAGTACCATAAGCATAAGCACTACCGCTCTGTTTCATTTTTATCGTTCTGAAGAAAGCCTCCGATTCAGTGGAAACAGAAGAGGTTATAGAGGTTCCGGATCACCAGGGCGTCCCTACTCGGTACATAATGATCCTTCGTGAGCTTTAAAAAGATTTCACGACGAAAATATTCCACTATACAAAAATATAACCTTTGACGTAAGAAGAGGGGTTCGACAGGGCGATACAATCTCGTCAAAATTATTCAATGCCACCCTGCAAAACGTCATGCGAACATCAGAATGGGACAATATGGGAGTGAAAAATGACGGTCGACAATCAAACCATATTCGCTTTGCTGATGATATCGTCCTCATAACATCAAGCATCAGCCAAGCGGAACGATGTTGACCGATTTCGACAACCCCTGTGGAAAGATTGGTCTTAAACTGAATCTAACGAAAACGATGTTCATGAGTAACGGATTGGTTTTGAATGCCCCGTTTCACGCTCAACGGAACGAAAATCTCCGAATGCTTCCGTCATTTCTATCTAAGTCGTGAAATCAACATGATGAACGGCGTTGCTCCGGAGCTGAAGAGGAGGAAATGAGCGGATTGGGGAGCGTTTAAAAGCATCAGAGATGCAGTGTAGAGGACGAAGATTATCCGACTCCATGCCCACCATTTCGACTCGACGATTATCCCTGCTCTAACGTATGCAGCAGAAATCTGATCGTTACGTAAGCAGGATGAAGGATAACTTGGCTTTGTTGAACGCGCACTCCAAAGGTCGATGCTAGGAGTATTTCGTATCTTGAAAATGAGAGAAACGATTCGAAGTACCGACCTACGTCAACGATCGTTAATCAGATACGCCTTGCTATACGGCAGGATATAGAAACTGAGGTAGGCCAGACACGTGATGCGCTCCAACGGCAACCGATGGACGAGAGTCGTTACCGATTGAATTCCCCGGACATCAAGCGCCACAGAGAACCACCGACCCGATGGTCCGATTGAAAAACTATGAAAAATAAAGGTGAACTGAACTCTTCAATCTTCTAGAAAACGTAGATATGCACGGTTTACAGCGAAGCACTTCGACTGTTGTGTTAAGGGTTCTACTAAGCTGGCCTTTCTAGGCCTCGCAAGGGTAGACTACAAACTATGAAAGCGAACCTTCATAAACAGCAATCTCAAGCCAACACTAACCATATGGTGTTAAGCAGAATGTCACGTCGACATAAGAAGTAACTAGTAACGTATCGAAGTCAGCTGAAAAAAGAGGCTAACACTGATTGGCAATTACCCTGTAAGATGGTTCTCGAAAATATTCTCTAGAATGGGGAACCTCAGATTTTGAATGTACTGTAGCTGACACTCCATTAATGACCCAAGCAATTTCAGTGCTGGTTGTACGCTACTTTCACTGTTCCTTCAACGCAGAACACATGCTCACATTGAGCCATCGAATTTTATCATGGCATGGTTGGCCAACATTTGAGTAACACTTTTTGACGCAATTTTTATGTGAGCGAGAAATCAGTCCTTGTTCGACCTAAAGACTAGCTGACATACGAGCGAAACTTTAGATTTGAAGTGGTTTTGATGACACAATTTCCCTTTTCTATTACACCAAGTTAGGAGACAGTTCACAGAAGAGCGGGGACGGTTACTACGGCGTGGTGGAAAAGCTGATGTCAGCCGTTAAAAAAAGAGTTGAGCCACAAATCTAGTTAGGTATTGTGACTTCAACCACAAATTCAGCTCAACTAGAGATCTGACTATTTGCGCAGTGTGGTGTAACCCTCTCGGTAGGTGACTGCTCACAGCCACAGAATCGCTTAAAACAAGGCCGAGGGAAAGACAGAGCGAGGGCCTTCATGGTGCAGTGGAAAACGTTGTCATCTTCAAAATAAGATAGTAGCAAGTTCGAATCAACTAATATTCCAACACTACTCGTATTTCAACTCTCTTCTAGTGTTTGACACCAAACGCTGCTATCAAAGCAAGAGTTATGCAATATTGAAGTTGGACAACTACTCCTCTTGTGTTTAATCCCGCGCGCGGGCTTTTTTTTTTGTTCAAAAACGGATATATTGGGTCAGAAAAAGGCATAAGTTGGAGGGCGACAATTTTCGTCAATAAGTTGTTTTAAAACATCAATCAAAATATGTGGTAGTAAACCTCCCAGAAGGCTATCGATACTATAGTGCCTCCACGATCGGAAATGTTTTGGCAACAAAGAAAAATAAATTGTAATTATTTCAAAAGTTGCGATGATAATCACTAGATCTGCTTGATCCTTGAATGGGACTTGTTGCTGCAGTTTCCCAGCATCATCGGTATTATGATTCGAATCAAATTCGTAAATACAAAGAAGGTCCTGCGATATATGACTCCAAATACCGCCTTCGTTCACATAAACATCGAACATCATTGACTGAAAAATAACTACTGTGGCAATTGATAAGAATTGCTCGACTATTATTGGAATAACAAGTAGTAAATTAGAACATTTCGTAATCAGAGAATAAGAAAATGGAATTTGATGTTACAGAGTTATGAATATCTGTTAAGATGAGTAAACTACTTATAGAGGCTCAACATCTTTCTCTTTATGAAAACTCATATCTCTCCTGCAAAACGTCAAAAAATATGACTGCATTCTGGGCCAGGAAGTTCTTTCCTGGCCGATGCTTTCATAATATTTTGAATCGCCAGTATTCCTAGGTGTAGAAGGTCGAATTCAGAAAGCAAAATGATGGAGTTTCCACACACAAAAGTATCATCTCAATCAGCTAAGAATGGCCGAAATGAACAATTTGAGAAGTTATCAAACGTTGAGGAAAAGATATAATGCAATGCAGCGGATAGTAATGATCTCATTGAAGAGTACTCACAACGAAACGACCCTTAGAAAAACACTCAAATCAACCGTTGTTTTTCCATCACCCTGATACAGGTGAAGCTACGACCTTTTTCAAATCGCGAACAAATAAGCACCATTGTATGATGGCTTTCTCCAAAAAATATAGGCGTCACCATTCGTTTCCGACGCTCTAGTGAAAGCAGGATGCTTAAGCAATTTCACTGTAAAATAAGAATATGATGCCTGTAAAAGTCAATAAGGACATGGCATCTGAAGAGCTCATATTTTGAAGCACAACTTGCTCAATATCACCATTCACCGCCAGACGTCACAACTGTACAATAGTAGGTTGGAAAGAAGGTTCTGGAGCACTTCATTAAGCACAAGAAAACTTCCATATGTATATATATATACATATATATATATACATATATATATATACATATATATATATATATTATATATATATATAAGGATAAAGGATAAAGCTCTCGTCGTTGATCAATCCCTGAGGGATGCGCCATGCATTCGATTTCAATTTTTAACTTCGTTTGAGGTGATTGAATGCATATCCGGCCTTTACAATGACTCGCGGAGGCCTCCCGCTGAACCGAGTCAGTGCTGCTTATTCTCCCAGTATATATCATGGGAATCGGTTTGTACAAGAGCCTATATGCCACACCACGTGACATGTTGGCTCAAAATAATAATGGAGAGATCAATTGAAATTTGAGCGTGGTCTCAGTAAAACACTCGAAACAAAGGTTTAATGTGATAAAAATACCAGCCAGAGAGCAATCGAGTGTACAGCACTGTAAGTTAGGTGACATTTTCATTGATTTACAGTAGAAAACTTTCGTCTTCGAAACCTCTTTATGTGGAGACTGGAGCACCCACAGAGAATTGTTCAAAGAAAGATTGAAAGACGACGGGATCTTCCCGACTGACGAGACTTTAAGTTTTGAACACGTGTATCGGGCTATAGGAGAGCCCATTTATCAGATACATGACATGTTGCCTCAAATACAAGTGATTTATCATGGAAATATTACAGTTTTTCACGTGAGATTTTCCCACTAAAGACTTTGATGTTATTCGTCTTTTTTTTTTTACTTTGTTACAAGCCACCACCATGTCCAACGACACAATCGAACTTCGTAATTTACTGCGTCATTACTGGAGAGAGACTCTTCCTCAGTGAGCTGCAGTCGTTGAAATCAACGAAGTTGAAAGGAAAGGCACAGTACGTCAAGCGAATCTGCCGCAGGACCCTGGTTTCAACGCTTCAATGCCCAAGATCTTGGCCTCAAAGACAGGACTCGCTCAGTAGAAGAATCATATCAAGGTCTTTGAATCGAAGTCAGGGGAAATGGTACTTCGACCACATTCGAAACTTGGCGGACCGATGGCAGGAAGTCGTAGATAACAACGACGTTTATTTTCAGGAATAGTTATTATTGTTCTCTTTTTGAAATTCATGCAAAACTTTTCAATTTTTTACAGGTGCTCTACAACATTCCTTCCAACCCAACAGATTCAAAAAATCGACTTCCTTTGACCTCGGCATCATAGTCAATACATGTAAATACTAAAGACTCACCTTTTCAGCTGGCAATTGTTAGTAATTGTGGTTGCCCTAATGTAGTGATAGCAGTACATTGGCGAACGTTTCGACGACACCCCCTTGTTAACAACCTGGACGCACCTGTACGTAGGTCTGTACTGCTATCACTAGTATCGGAAAAGTGCACTTACCGACCTCACATTGGCTAGAAAGATAAGTCTTTGATATATGCATTAAACTTCATAAAACACAGCGTAAGAAGCCTTTATGAGCTGTGACTTTGTCAAGCATCACTGCTGTGTTGAAGAATGTTTTGTTAATTTTCTGAAAGTCCAATTATTCTTGTGGATAGTGTCCCCAAAATGTGATTAATGCTGAACAAATATTAAGCGCAGCTATAGCTCAAGCCTCAACACATTTCGTTTTGTATTTCGGTCACACCATCTGCAACTACGGCCGTGTTTCATTCCTTAAACGAGTCATATCTGAGAGGATCAAAAGTCTCTTATCTATCTATGAAGTCCTAACACTTGATGTATTATGATTTCGAAATCATCTCCTGTTGCTGAGAAACCAAGTTCGTTGTTGCATTATTTACGCTTTTCATTCTTGCTTTTTTTTATGAAAATCGTGCTCTGATCAAGCTGTGGGCGACGAAACGCTAGCTGAATAAACTAATGTAACCTAAACTTTTCGCATCTTAACAAAGGCAGGCTAGCTAACATAGTTCATCAGAATGACTACGGAATTTTTAAGTGTAACATTAGTTACAGCACTACTATTACGGAGTTGTAGGTGCAACATTACTAGCTGTATCAAGTTGACTTGAAGATGCCCTCCGAAAAACATTGCAGGCCGGCCGGCGAACTCAGGAGTGATGCATCGACCTAAACCAGTGTTTTGGGTGCATAAACCTTTTTTGAAATATGAATCGGCTTGTAAAATGAATTCATTATTTTTGTTCCATATTTCTAATAGAAAAAAAGAAGAAATTTCTGGTTAGAAAAATATTATTTTGATCAGTTTAAGTTGACATTTCGAAAGGTACTTCAATAGCGATTTGTTTGTGAGGAATATTGTGAAAGAAAAGTTTCCCTGCTTCATTAATCACTTCTTCAATAGTATTCGCCATATTTCTTAGGTCTTCAGGCTCAATGAATCGAAGCAATTTCAGATTTTTGAGCAAACTGAATGCCCCAGCGTTGTCCACCCCAACATTAATTATCACCAAGGAAGCATTAGAAGTCAGGGAAAAACCTTTGGCCTCAATCCAGTTCATGGTGCGCTGCGATGATGTTCAGAAAGAAAGACAGAGACCTAAATTCAAAACATACAAGAAGGAAAGAAATTCTTGGAGTACACGCATTTTCGTCAAAATTTCTAAACCAATCGGAATTCATTTATTTGGCCGCTTGTTGCAGTGGTATGTTCTTGTACTTTAATGTGGAGTGCTGTGCAAAAACGCTTGCGTGAGCCGGGATTCCAACCCAGATTTCACTCTCTCCATGAGCGTATGCTAATCGCTGCACCACTAACGCTCGTTTGAACAGCACTCATTTTACGCTACAACGCGTCAGCTGCCAAGTTTCTAAACCGGTTTGCGAACTTCATAAGTCATCTTAAAATGTAAAAGAATCAATTTTACCGATTCTTAACAAGTTATGACGTCATAAGTATACATCTGCAAGTACTGTTTGATGTGGAAGGCATTCGAAGACAGCGGGAGTCGAACTCGGCTTCATTCATACCTCGTCCTACCACTAAATCACCGAGGCCAAAGCTTTGCTATCACCCTTTCGTCAACATAATCTATGAAAGCTGTCAGAAAATGTAGTAGAACAGTTTATCGGGTAGTGTAATGGCAGCAACCCACGGTATGGTTACAGATTGTACAAGAAGTTCGTGCCGCTAAGGTTTTTCAATGTAATTTCCAATGTAATGGCATGATTTTGGCATCGTTCAACTGCGCATTTTTTCGCGGACATTTATGGTATACAATTTGCCTATACTTGCTTTGAGATGGAGCTGTCTTAAAAACAAATTGCTACTCATGCTCGAGTGACTCGTAGGAGACAATGCTATTTAAGCGGCGCGTAACATGAATGGAGCTTGAGGCGATGATACAGTTGCAGGAAGGATGACTTCCTGCTTTCCATCAAATCATATGACACCCACTTTGACTTCTTCCAAATCCTACTCAGTTCATGGAGAGTGTTGGTGATGGTCTTAAAGCAACAATCGAACTCGTCGGCTAATATTTGATGTATCACTGAGGCATTTTCTTCGACCATCTCAAGGACAGCTCAACGATCAACTTCGCGTGGGTGGCGCGAGCGCGACTGATCCTCTAAACTGTTTTTTCCAGCTCTGAACCTGCAAGACACTGCGATTCCTAGCCGTCGTTTTTGCTAACGTATCATCGCTCCTATGATCCATTAATTTTGCACGCCACTTCATTAACATTATCTCCTAGGCGCCATTCGTGCATGAGTAGCAAGAGGATTTTCCCCCACAACAGCTCCTTTCTGAAGCAGCTATAAGCAAGTTGTATACCAAAATATTCAGAGGAAAATGCGCAAATGAACGACACCAAAGCTATGCAATTCATGGCAAAAACTGTATTAAAAAATCAAAACGGCACGAAGTTTTTACATAGCCTATTAGAAAGTGGATTCGACTACTGCGTGAGTTCAAATTTCTTGAATACCACTCTTCGTTTTCACATAGTATAGTGTTGGAAGTGCACCGATGATAGCATCAATCCACCTTGTGTCCGCGCAAAAGGAACTGTGCCAAACATTTGAGGATAGGCTTCACGTGGAGCACGTGGATGCCATGAAACCTTCTCGGTACTTTTCATTTTTCCCTAATATGGAGAGGACATTCTATCAAAACATCTCGAAACGGGGCACATGCATCTGCCAAATCGCAAATGCTGAAATGTCTTGGCAAGGTCACAGGCAATTACAAGCGAGTCAAATGTCACAAATTAACATCGAATCCGCACGCGCGATCAATATCTAATCTCGAGTCCCACCTCACGCCAAAGTTTGGCACATCACCAAACATTATCGGGAATTAAATCCAAAAAGTGACCCCCGCCCCACATTAAGCCCTGCATTGAAGCAAGGAGGGAGGCGTATGTGGTGATGGCTTAATGTACAATGACACTGCTCCATCACCACTGTTCAGTCGATGGATTTCGGCTGGTAGACCAAACAATCTATATGAACGATTGTTTTTAAAACCTTGTGATGAACATTCAAAACTGATTCCAAAAAAAAGAATGAAAGAAAAAAAAAGAAAAAAAAGAAAAAAATTATCGGGAATGTCTAACATCATACCACCCGCTAAAAGGCTATTAAATAAAAAGAATGCTCATCGATCATACTTAATTACTTATTGTAGTGTGGTATAAGATGAAACATTGACCGGAAGAATGTCCACATAGAATACTTTCAAGTCAATGGACATTAACTAGCGCTGAACTGCATCTGTTCTTCAGAACTTTACTATGAATCGACGCTATGTGCCTCTTTCTGGTTGTAAACAAAAACATTTACTCCTTCTAAGCGTCAATTTTCTCGCAAAAGAACTTCCGTGGAAAGCAGAAGAGCTCTGCATTGGATGTTAGTAGAATACCAGATAAAAGTGAAGTCTTTGAGTACCTCGAACTATGCTATGAAGAAGCTTCTCTATGTGTTGACCCTCACCTTCCGCCCACAGCTCGCTACTAACCTTCAGAAATTTCATAATATTACGGAATTATGTTTCACATAACAGTGACAATGACATTAACAGAGAAGGGTCAATAATAACAGCAACCACAACAGCAACAACAACAACAAACCATTCCTTCATCGAGGTCCGCTTGGACGAAACGCTCTATGAAACAGAAGGCGCGCTGCATACGGGGGCGTCCTTTTCAATCAAACGTAAAAAATATTTGTCCTAAAATTCAACTCTTCTCGTCTAAATCGATTAATACAGAGGCTATAGATATAACATCTAATTTAAATCAAAGTGTAAAACAGCAAAGGGTGTTTTAATATGTTTCGCCAAATGTGAGAGAAAACTGAAAATGCAGAAAATTTGTGAGGACGAAAGATATATGCTATAACAGGTTATGTAGAAAGTTCATGCCCTTTTGGATTCCTGATATGGTTTATGCAATGAAATTGCACGTTTTTGGATCGTTCATTAGCGCCTTTTCTAGCAAACATTTTGGTATTCAACTCGCCTATATTAGATTTGAGATGGAGCTGTGATGGGAACAAATTCACCTGCTAGTCAAACACGAATGGCGCGGAAGCAAAATGCTGATGAAGAGGCCCGCAGTATTAACAGAACTTCGGGCAACGATACCAGTGGCAGAAAGGACGGCTAAGAAGTTTTTGGCGAAGTTGAAAGTAGGAGTAAACATTCTAGAGATTCAGTCGCTCTCGGATGACTCACAGGAGCTCCACTGAGCTTGCGTGCCGTTTCACTAACATATTTCCCTACGCGTCATTCGTGCATGAGTAGCAAGTAAATTTGATCCCAAAACAGCTCCATTTCAAAGCAGCTATAGATAAGTTGCTCATCAAAATGTCGACAAGAAAATATACGATTGATCGACACGAAAGTCATGCAATTTCACTGTAAAATCACACTGAAACTAAAACGACATGAACTTCTTACACAATCTATTCACAGAAGTCAAGAAAATGGTAAGTATCTACAAACTAAGCCAACCGCTTGCTTTAGTTATACCAAAGAACTATTCAAAAGCGCTTTCAAATGTGACTAAACAAGTGAAAGTATTAGTAACATTCCGTCACAGCAAAGCCATTCACTTCAGTCATACCAACGAACTAATCAAAAACTCCTTAAGGAGAGTGACTAGAGTGAAAATAGTTGTGAAACTCCTTCAGATTAGCTCAACCATTCTAGTAACATTAATAAACTGATTAAAAACTTCTCGAAGAAAATCGACGTTAGTGGAGAGTTGCGGTCCCTTCAATTCGGCAAGAGGTTAGGAGGTGGCTTCTTTTGTTGGACAACAATTTTTTATCAATGTTTTTTTAATTATTCGAAATCTTGAATTTCATTGAGCTACAACACACGCCCGTTATTTT
The DNA here is from genome assembly GCA_019055375.1 of Parelaphostrongylus tenuis. NCBI lineage: Eukaryota > Metazoa > Nematoda > Chromadorea > Rhabditida > Metastrongylidae > Parelaphostrongylus > Parelaphostrongylus tenuis. Next base: position 40,771 of record JAHQIW010000008.1, on the reverse strand, counting down.
GTAAAGGTTTTTTCAAACAGGGCTATTGCACTCCAACCATACTTTATACTTTTCGGGACCGTACACCCACCTGCTCTGCGTCTGTAGCTTCTAACGTGGCAATGCAGAATGCTGTGCTCCATCTTCCCTGCATCTTCAACCCCTAGCGTTGGTACGTTTTGAATGTGTCATGATGTTATTCCAACTGTATTATTGTTGTTGTTTTCCTGCTCATGACGGCGTAGTATATTTACATATAACTTAATGTAGGAAAAGAATAACAGCAATAAATGTAGGAAAAGAATAACAGCAATACAATTGAAATAATACAACAGTATATTCAATCGTGACCACACTGATGCCAGAGACGCAGACGAGATGGAGCAGGCCCTCCAGCGTGGCTATGCTGGAAATTATAGGCGCAGAAGAAGGGGTTCGACGGTCCCGAAGAAAATAAATTGATGGGACCACAAGTTCCACTACGGTCGTTAGATCACATGAGTGAAATATTAGCAGAACTCCGTTAGACTGAAAAAAGACGAAGATGTGGAAGATTTCTGGTTGAAGAATCAAATGTAGCTAACCAACCTCGGTTCCGGCACCTGAGTCCACCGAGAACTGACAGATTTTTTCAAAACTACTTGTATCCAGTGTTCGATGGTATCAGACTTTTGTCAAGATACGGGGTTTCTTTCGATATCACATAGAACAAAAATGGAAAAAAAATACGCACACATAATCAAGTCAATAACAAATAAAGAATGAAAAAATTTGTTTAACCGGATGACTTCCGCGGACTCAAAATGGGCACGTTTGCCAGCGTGTGGGAACGACTACACCTCCTCTGCCTCGATAAGACGCCGACTGCAGCATTTTTCGTTACAGGATTCGTAGCCAAGCTTTGGGCTGATTAGCGTGAGATCTTATTACTATACTGTACTCGGCGACTAATCGGAGCAGGAGTGGAATTGTTCTCCCGCTGGCGTATACGCCCGGTTTGGGCCAGCGGATGTCAGTTGGTTAAACATACTTTTCTCACTCTTTATTTGCTACTGGTTTGATTATGTGCCGGCTTTTATTATCCGCGTTTCGCTCAGGGTTATTTCAAAAGAAGAAGCTCAATATTTCGACAGTATGCTTGACAGGCTCATTTTTCCTGAGTCGAAGTTATCAAATCTTTGTAAGGAAAATGGCTGCAAGAAAATGGATCGTGATGGTGTTATACTGTTGAATAATTGTTATCTCTAGATAGCTGATAGTTCTATTAACAGAGGTGTCGAAATGTGCAAGAAATTTTGGGAACGCGTGTCAAACAATTGCACTAGCGAGGCACCTGTTCTGCTTCAAGCTTTGCATATCATTCAACATTATTGGTTATATAATTATGGAATCAACCACCGCTAAATGAACGGCTGAGTAGAGAATTCTTGTTCTCAGATATGTAATATTTGCAAGCGTAATGTGTTCAATGTTGATACGTGCTCACCAAGCCAAACCGTTGACGATTGGTTGCTGACAAATTCATGTCTTGTCTCACAGAAAGAGCGGCTGCAGAGTAGGAGCATTAATAGTGCAATTTGGTTTACAGCTCCGATAATTTGAATTGCGGGTTCGTTTCCCGTTAGTCTGTGATACGAAGTTTTGCATGATACTCTAACATTGCACAACATTATAGCACCGCTAATAGAGCGTTCAAATAAAGAATTCTTGTTTATCAAAATCGTGTTAAAAACTCTTTCAGTCGATTATTTTGAGGCCTCGCTTAAACTACTGATGAGGCTGAAAGGTTGAAACGCGTGTGTAGCACTTTAGAAGTGCCAAGGCAGACCTCACAAAAGACTTAAAATCTGCTGTCAAGATGTGTTTAAAACATCAGAATGTAGCTACTGTTAGGAGTGGTAAAAGCATCGTGAACTCAAGCGACATGCTCAAAAATTGACTACTCTAGCAATAGTATATGTGAAAGGTGTTCATTAACAAATAATTAAAGTGAGGGGTTTAGTAGCTCGAACACCAAGGCATACACTAGATTTCAAGCCTTAGCAAACTTGAATGCTTTATTAGAGTAAGCTATGTTCTTCAGTTATCACAAGACCTGAGGAGTTAGGAATGGTAGGGCTGTAAGAAGAATTTTGTCTTAGAAACATGTCAATAATACATGTGTTATTGATTATTCTATGTCACTTTGGGTCCATTATAGAAGTACACTGCGGTAAGTATTTCGAAGTATTGCAGCTTATGTGGTGCCTGTTTCTATGCTTATGGTACTCACACGTTCTAGAATAACCCATAATTGATTAAAGCAATTAAGATGAATAGCAACCGATTGGTAATAAAGCAAAAAGTGTTTGAATTTATTTCTAAGGGATTTTCTGCTACTTGTTGCAGAATATTGACAGCAGAGAATGATTTCTCTGGTTCAACCACTTTCATGTTATTCGATAGTAATCGATGTGCTGCTGAATGTCTAAAGAATCTGAAATATAGAAAGGTTCCATGCTGTGAAAGGAGACCATTGGAAAGAAAATGATCCTCATTAGGATTATGCCGACCACCATGCACTAATCATAGTTCTGTACGCTCATATTTTCCGTTCATCTCAGAATGCACTAAAGCCAAAATTCGCCAAAACACTCAGAACTCGTGAAGCAGAGTAAGGGCATTTGGACAAATAGGTGGTTAGCGACAACAATTCTCTGTTTCATTTATATGACATACAAATAGTATGCTATATATAATAGTAAATAGTAATAGTATGCTTGATAGTATTTGATTCCACGTACGAGTGGTTCAACTACGGCTTAAATCGACTGTAGCGGTTTTTCTTACTCAGTAATTACTGACTTGATGACTCACGTGATGCAGTCCCAATGAAATGCTTTATGACTAGTATGAGTTCTGGTCAAAAACAAATTCTGAATTCACATGATAGTGAAAACAACATGGTTTATGTGAAGTTATGTGGAAAAAAAGCTAGGGCGGATGAATGGGCGCCGTCCAAAGTGTCCGTCATTCACTAAAGAGCAAAAGGTCGAACTTCTGAAATCACTCGTAGTTCATTAAACAGAGTGATTCTGTTAGCAAAATAAATAGACAGCGACATTTTCTAATTGAATGATTCTTTTCTCTGCATGCTCGAAGGATTTAGATTTTGTGAACGAAGAGTTTCGACAGCGGCCTAAATCGTTTACTGCGGTTTTTTTTTGACTCGGTAAACATCGACTGGATCACTCATAACAAACAACAATGTTATCGCACAGAGGTCAACATAGCCAACTAATAAGAAGTAATATATAAAGAGTGAAAATTGTATATTGGCATTATTATCATCACAGTATTTCACTGAATCCTCGCTATGAAGCCACGTTTCGCCGTTAGTAACCAAACAACGGAGAGCAGCGATCTGTACCGGCATGTCAGAACAGGTGATTACTTCACTGCACATGCAGACCAGCTTGTATTGGAATTCATAGTGAAGAAGCTCACTGAGCCACCAGCCGCACAACAAGCGATAATAGCTGGAGATTGGTACGTTCTCAATTGTTATCGCTGTGGTCGGTGCTAAAGTAAAGTTATTTCAGAGCTTGGCTCCAATTCATTAAAGAAACCTTCGATCATGATCCTTTCTTGGAACAACTTGCAAAGGTAAATTACACTTTAAAAATCTTTGTTCAGTTTTAAAATGAAATAATTCAGCATGTTGTCCCAAAACGAGTTGCTAACACCACGCAGGGCAACTCGAATCGTCAACGCGGATGTTTTGAGGAACCCATCACTTCTGCGGCTGAAAATCAACAGGATCGTTTGATTGGTCTAATTGCTGACGATCTAGAACGTCGTAACATCTTGTGCCTTAATGCCAGTACACAGACGAAGCCACAGCTGACAATGCGAACAGTATCCACTCAGAACGTACTCCAGCAACAGCCGAAAACGACCAACATTTTGGGACATCGTGGAAATAATGTAAGTAACAGACAGTCCACATATAACACAAAGTTAATGCAAAATATGTCAAAAAAAAAGAATGATTTAAGCTCAAAAAAGGGGGTTGGTAAGCCCAGGGTCATACACCGGTGTTTCGGAGGTTCGTCCTCCTCATCAGTGACCCCCGCCCCACATTCAGCCCTGCATTGAAGCAAGGAGGGTGGCGTATGTGGTGATGGCACAGTGTACTATGACACTGTACCATCACCACCTCTCAGTCGATAGATTTTTGCTGTTAGATCAAAACTATATCAAAAGATCGACTGTTTTTGAAACCCCAAAAAACATTCAATATAATTCCAAAAAAAGAATGATTTAAGCTCAAAAAAAGGGGGTTGGTAAGCCCAGGGTCATACACCGGTGTTTCGGAGGTTCGTCCTCCTCATCAGTGACCCCCGCCCCACATTAAGCCCTGCACTGTAGTAAGAAGGGAGGCGTATGTGGTGGTGGCATAGTGTACAATGACAATGGTCCATCACCACTTTCAGTCAATGGATTTCGGCTGGTAGACCAAAATTAATCCATAAGATCGACTGTTTTCAAAACCTCGCAAAAAAAATTTGAAATAATTCCAAAAAAAGAACGTTTCAAGCCTAAACGAGGTTGGTCCGCCAGGGCCCATACACCAGTGTTTCGGAGGTTTCGGCCTCTTCGTTAGTGATCCCCGCCCCACATTAGAAATTACATTGTAGCAAGGAGAGAGGCGTATAGCCCGAAACCTCCGAAACACCGGTGTATGGCCCCGGCGTACCAACCTCGTTTAGGCTTTAGACATTCTTTTTTGGAATTATTTTGAATGTTTATTGCCAGGTTTTACAAACAGTCGACCTTTCAAGATACATTGCTAGTCGCTGATACTGCTATTGAATGCTGGAATGGATGCCATTTACAATAAGAAGCATCAAGATTAGGAACTGATGGTCAGGCATCTGATTCCTATTCGTGTGGTGATCGTAAGACCAAGCTTTATAATACATCGGCTTTCCAAATGTGATCCTTTTAAGTGATAAAGCAGGATGATTATATGAAGACAAAAAAAACGAAGAGAACACATCCTTTTTGTAAGTGAGCGAAAGGGAGTGGTGGTGGTGAGTGGTGGTGAGTGATGGGAGCCGAAGAATCTCTGGAGAATCAAACTTCATCACCTCAAAAGACACTGTGCAATCAATTCAGTCGTCCCCATTAGGTTAGTCGCATTTGACCACTAATATGACAGTTTCTTAATTACGATGTCCAGCTACAACCGTGGCACGATCTTTCAGAAACCTCACCCTCATTAAGTATGTCAGCTGACGTCAAGCTTGATGCGACGACATCTTCTAAGCACAATCAGGCGGGTGATAATTCAATCGTAAACGATATGATATTCCCAATGTCTGCAAAGAGTGTGTGAAAATGACAATTGAATAGGGCTGGGCTTTGGCTTTATCTTTCGTCGATTGAACAAGATAGCAATGGATTTTCGTCGTAGATGTCGTTGTACATATGGCGAGTAAAATAGAGATTTTCACTGAATTACTGGGCAATTTACTTATAGCACAAATAAAACCACACTATTAAACAACGACAATCACTCGTCATAGATTTTCTTGCATAAAATTTGATGCGCCTTAGAATATAAGAGTTTTCAGAAGTTCTGATGCTTTAATAAACAAAAATAGGCTAATCTACCCATCGACGTTTTGCAGGGTGGCATTGAATAATTTTGACGAGATTGTATCGCCCTGTCGAACCCCTCTTCTTACGTCAAAGGTTATATTTTTGTATAGTGGAATATTTTCGTCGTGAAATCTTTTTAAAGCTCACGAAGGATCATTATGTACCGAGTAGGGACGCCCTGGTGATCCGGAACCTCTATAACCTCTTCTGTTTCCACTGAATCGGAGGCTTTCTTCAGAACGATAAAAATGAAACAGAGCGGTAGTGCTTATGCTTATGGTACTCACACGCTCTAGAATAACCCACTATTGATTAAAGCAACTAATGTGAAAAGCAACCGATTAGTAATAAAGCAACAAGCGCTTGAACTTGTTTCTAAGGGATTTTCTGCTACTTGTTGCAGAATACTGATAGCAGAGAATGATTTCTCTGGTTCAACCACTTTCATGTTATTCGATAGTAATCGATGTGCTGCTGAATGTCTAAAGAATCTGAAATATAGAAAGGTTCCATGCTGTGAAAGGAGACCATTGGAAAGAAAATGATCCTCATTAGGATTATGCCGACCACCATGCACTAATCATAGTTCTGTACGCTCATATTTTCCGTTCATCTCAGAATGCACTAAAGCCAAAATTCGCCAAAACACTCAGAACTCGTGAAGCAGAGTAAGGGCATTTGGACAAATAGGTGGTTAGCGACAACAATTCTCTGTTTCATTTATATGACATACAAATGCTTGATAGTATTTGATTCCACGTACGAGTGGTTCAACTACGGCTTAAATCGACTGTAGCGGTTTTTCTTACTCAGTAATTACTGACTTGATGACTCACGTGATGTAGTCCCAATGAAATGCTTTATGATTAGTATGAGTTCCGGTCAAAAATAAATTCTGAATTCACATGATAGTGAAAACAAAATGGTTTATGTGAAGTTATGTGGAAAAAAATCTAGGGCGGATGAATGGGCGCCGTCCAAAGTGTCCGTCATTCACTATAGAGCGAAAGGTCGAACTTCTGAAATCACTCGTAGTTCATTAAACAGAGTGATTCTGTTAGCAAAATAACTAGGCAGAGACATTTTCTAATTGAAAGATTCTTTTCTCTGCATGCTCGAAGGATTTAGATTTTGTGAACGAAGAGTTTCGACAGCGGCCTAAATCGTTTACTGCGGTTTTTTTTTGACTCGGTAAACATCGACCGGATCACTCATAACAAACAACAATGTTATCGCACAGAGGTCAACATAGCCAACTAATAAGAAGTAATATATAAAGAGTGAAAATTGTATATTGGCATTATTATCATCACAGTATTTCACTGAATCCTCGCTATGAAGCCACGTTTCGCCGTTAGTAACCAAACAACGGAGAGCAGCGATCTGTACCGGCATGTCAGAAGAGGTGACTACTTCACTGCACATGCAGACTAGCTTGTATTGGAATTCATAGTGAAGAAGCTCACTGAGCCACCAGCCGCACAACAAGCGATAATAGCTGGAGATTGGTACGTTCTCAATTGTTATCGCTGTGGTCGGTGCTGAAGTGAAGTTTATTTCAGAGCTTGGCTCCAATATCTTAGAAAAACGTTTGATCTTGATCCTCTCTTGAAACTACTTAAAAGGGCAAAGTACACTTTTGAAATCTTTGTTCAGTTTAAGAATGAAACATTTCAGTGCGTTGTCCCAAAGCGAGTTCGTGACACCATGCAAGGCAAATCGAATCGTCAACGCGGAAGTTATGAGGAACCCATCATTTCTGCGGCTGAAAGTCAACAGGATCGTTTGATTGGCTTAATTGCTGACGTCCTAGAACGTCGTAACATCTTGTGCCATAATGCTCGTACACAGACGAAGCCACAGCTGACAATGCGAACAATATCCACTCAGAGCGTGTCCGAGCAACAGTTGAAAACGACCAACATTTTAGGACATAGTGAAAATAATGTAAGTAACAGACACTCCATATTTAACACAAACTTAATGTAAAATATGTCAATCAAACAGAATCCGAGAGCTAGGAGCACAACACGAGAGCGAATACATGAAATCGCCGTCCAACTCCGCCACCACAGCTGCCGCTCGATGGGAATCCCAAGCTATTCGGACATCGAAAATCACCGTAAGTGTTGCGTGGCGACTATATATTCGATATTAACTGGATTAAAACGACGTAAAGAATACAAGAAACATCTTCTTGTAATTGTGGTGCTGTTCAACAAAATTATTTCATCCTTATACATCATCAAGGCCATAGCAGCTTCCATGTAGGAGTAGCTGAATAATTGAATAAAAAAACCAGCCAATATCGAACTCAAAGATTCTTGTGGAAACTGATCATTTTGCTCATCGAGAATTGATATCACTAACACGATTCCATTTCCACTAGTCAACATCCGGGGACAAATCCATCTTTAATTGTGTGTGCATCTTATTGGTGAAAACACTATACAGTGTTCTTACAAGATAACCAATATCATTAGAGGGAATTCATGCGAATTAAATCAGTACTTCGAAATTATATTGTTTTCACTGCTTTTTTCGCAGTGTTATTACTTTACTTGTATAACTAAGAGAATTGAGTGGTGAACAAAAACAAAATGAAAGTAAAATAAAAACAGTTGTTTACAATGTCGAGGTTGACTGGAAAACGGCATTTTGTACTGCTATTGAACGTCTCATTGTTGATTAATTCTCAAGAACACGCGGTTTATTAATCAATAATGTATCATTTACTTCTGAATTCAGCATCTCTTGACTTAGCTTGAGGTACTACGCGCCTAATGCATTACTATCACCGCAATTCTACACCTGTCTTCATGCAGCTGTGCATGGGCACTCGTCGTTCCCGAACTTCCGCTCGTTCAAAGTTTTTGACAATGAAATGATTTATCTCAGATATTGTCTTTTTCATTCGTGAAGAGTTTAATCTCTTGATCAATTACAACCGTCAGGTTCCCATTTGTTTCAACGGCTTTTCTTCCAAGCCTACTAGTTTTTTTTTTTTACATATATGGACGATATAATTGCCTCAATAGCAATAATTTCGAAGTATAAAACTAAATTCATAAGCAAAAAGACCTAACAATTAAATACCTAATATGACAGAAATCTTGAAGTATGACGCTTGATTTGTAAGCAAGCAAAAGTGGAAATTGACGAGTTTTGTGATGATCGAAAGCATTTGCGCATTTGCTTCACAGCATCAACAGTGGCCCTAACGGTTTACAGGGGAAAGTGACTGAACGCGGTGTCACCATGTCCTTAAAAATCTACATTCCTTCCCCTCCGCCGTAAGTCTTGGAATTTTTAAAAATTTTTAACATTTCTGTTTATGTAGTGCAAATGGATGACGACGTTTGTTCAGTGGAGTGAAATGCAGTTATGTGGGGCGTATCATCGGACCGAAAGGACTAACAATTAAGCAGCTTGAAAGCGAGACAAAGTATCAGCTCACTGTCCGCGGCAGACGAAGGGTTCAGGTAATTGCTTGGTGCATATTAGCTTCAAAACTAAGTAGTACCATTGTGTATTAGACGCAAGTGGTTATCTTTTGTGTGATGATGAATATAATCCTTTTCTTTGAAGTGTAAAGTAATGCATCGGCATAATAGCTCATTTGAAAAGGCGTTTGTCATATAAAGAGCGCTACAAATAAGAGAAATACAGTTTCAGGACGGCATGCTTCTCCGCAACGGGCGTTACAGACTGGCACGTAGACATTTCAGCGACGACACACACGTACTGATTGAAAGCGAATCGCCATCTCGTGCCGAGTGAGCAGTGCCAATTCTTACGTGCGTATGAAGATAATCAAATAGTCTGATTTAGATGCCGTTCTTTCATCGAAATGGCGATGAAGCGCATTTCCGACTTGTTCACACCCGAATACGATGCTCTAGAGCGCTATCAGCTTATGTATCTAGCTATACTCAATGGAACATAAAGAGAGAATTCCTTTTCAAATCGACTCACATGATCTATCATAACTAACCCCTTCCTTACCTTGACTTGACAGACTGAACTGACATTTCGCTGTAAACTTTCTCTCCGTGCTTACTTTCCTATTGATTCTCTTACCTCGACTAAAAGTCGATCTATGCTTCTCTCTTGTCTGATCATGGTAATCATGTTTTCATGGGAGATCGTCTTTTATTTCCTCATTCCATCTGAGCTCTGAGCATCCACGTGGTATTGTCGATTTCCGTGACATTATTGGTGTTATAAGTGAGCGCTAATAAATGTGTTTACATTTTGCTTTGTAATAGTTAGCTATGTGTAGCCATAGTAGGATTTATGTTTCACAAGATTAACTAACTAGTTTCAACCATTCATTGATTTCCAATATTATTTACTTATTAGCGGTGGTATATTTCTTCCCTTCATTTTCTACATGGCATCCTGCTAACACATCATCTATACCATGTGGTTCATGCTAAACACAAAAGTAGCGCAGGCGATGAAAAAACGTAGATGAAGCACATTACATACCAAATTCAGTGTGCTGTTAAATCCAACACTAAATGTCATTTCCAGCGACTTCTATGTCAAAATGAGAGGATCGCGAATATGAGAACATTTATTATCAAAATTTTTCTACGTAATCGAAATGGGTAATTATCCTGAAGCAGAATTGTAATCATTTCACTTCTTATATGGTCTGCAAGAACGCATTAAGCTTTCTGAATGTTGATGCGTTACTTTCCATTAGTTGCTTACGCGCACTTTGGCGGTTTCGCCATCGTAGGAGCCACTATATTGTTCGTACATACCAGCCACAAAGCATTGACTGTAGGTGCGCTGGCGGTCATGAGTTCTCTTGGATATAGCGTACTAATGTACGACACCTAGCTCCAAACTTGAGCAGGAGGAAAGAAACGAGCGGCTTGGTTAACGTTTAAGAGCATCGAGGATGATTTGAAGAGGACACCGAAGTTTTGACCTACTTCAACAATCGATCATTGAAGACGCCGTTCTACATGCCAGGATATCCGAAACAAGGTGGTCCGGGCAGGTGATGCGCTTCAACAACAACCGATGGACGAGAACCGATACCGAGTTGATTCTTTTGGATATCAAGCATTTTACAGGAAAACCACCGACTTGGTGGCCCGCTTTCTTTACGAAAAGCATCACAGAAAAAATATGGTGCTTAATGAATATCTAGGACGAGGATGACTCACTGGGCTGCTCTTGCACGCCATAAGGAAAAATGGAAATGTTGTTGGCGCCCGCTCGAGTCACGCGACGAACAACGAGGCAGCTGGTACGTGTGATACGGTAAATGTGGTATCGAGACCCAGCCCGATTTCTAAAGTGGCGAATCGACTTTGTAAAGTGTGGGAGTCGGTATATGTATGAAGTGCTCATCGAGACATCACTTTTCGGTTGCCCATCTCGTTTAAGATCACTTGGCGTTATTGTACGCGCAATCGAGAGGTTAGTGATAGAAATATCGTGTATCTCGCAAATGAGAGAAAGGATTCCAAGTTCTGACATAATTCAATGATCGAAAATTTGAACGCAGTTCTACTAGGCATGGTTCGAAGGTGAGGTGGGAAGGACACTCAGTGCGCTTTAACGACAACCAATGAACAAGAGCCGCTACCGACCGAATTTCCAAAGATGTAAAACGAGCACAAGAATACCGCAATCAAATGTTTGAATTTCTTCACAAAAACGCAGAAGAAGGATATTAGGCTCAACGAATTCCTAGAGCGAGGGGAACTCACTGGGCTACACTCTCATGCGATATGGAAAAACTGAATTATTGGTGAAGGCTTCTCGGGCCACTCGACCATGAAAGGGACGACAAGTGATACAGGTGATGTCAAGGTTTTCCACACCCACCAATGAATTGATGTCTATAGCGATTGTCTGTTTCAACTACACTGATTTGGAAGCAGTACCTTTCGATCCTAGATTATTTAGAGTGATAAAGCTGATATTATACAAACTGACCGAAGGGACTTTGTCAGCACACTACGGTCATATAAATCTCTTTGGGAATTTTCTTAAGCTTCAAACTTACTAAAAAAGAAAACATTCAAAAAGCTCGAAACGAGATTCTGGAAGTTCTAAAGTAAGTGGGGCAACACATAATCAAGCGATGCATAGTTGAACATCAATGAGCATTCAAAAGTTAGACTTTCCGTAGACTTTGACATTGAATGGAATCGACATGAACATATTTGATATGTTTAAACCGAAAAATGTTATCTTAGTTCGGTTGACGTTTTGTTTAAGAGACTCGCCTTCTTCAGAGCCTGGCCGTATGGGGTATTAGATAAATCGCATGACTTGGAGAACTCTATTCAAACCATTCAAGTCAGATGAAAAGAACAAGCGAGGCAACGGCGCAAGGTCTCGTGTGATGGTGACACATTCGTCCTAACGGTTCATTTTAGGGTTTTTGGCCTTTATCCAAAGCGCCTTGAAGGTTTGTGCGTTGGTGTTCTGATTGCTGCGCTAGGATTAAAGTCATATTTAAATCATTATTACTGTGTTCTTACTCTTTATGTAAGCCTGGAGGTACGCCTTCATGGATTTTAGATCAACTTCTTAGATGTTCATTTACTAGCATGAAAAGTGGTCTACGCGTTTCGCCTACATACTCTTCTCCGTAAATCTTACATGTTTCCAGATGAAATGTGCCCGATGTCATACAGTCCACCCACCATCAGTTTGGGCAGATTATACCGTTCTTTGTGTTCCAATCGCTCGTGAAGTCCGTTACTAATTAGTTGATAGCGCAGAGTGGGAGGTGGAAATTCAATAATTGCAACAACTTAAAAAAGACCGCATCTTTTGGGCATCGCTTGACTGCGCCACTAATCTGGCTTGATATAAACGGCACTATGAAGATGATCTTATTTAGGTATGGAATATTGCTGTTTTGGAGCCTAGTTCTACCTTTTGAATTCACCCGAGTGGCTGATATATAGTAGCCATTGGAAATGGCCATTTATCGTACCGAGTACAGTGATTCGTGCATTCCCTCATCTCCTATGCACACAATTCTAGCCGTTCTGTACAATTTTTTCACTAGTGCTTTTTTCATGAGTGGAGGACTGGGAAAAATAATGAGCTAAAATATTTTTGCTACTTGGTTTTCGATACCACTTTGTACTATATCCACAATTTGAAAGCTCCACTTGTATTAGGTCTCTAACCAAGTTTGAAAAACTTGGTCCAAAAATTCAGAAATTCGATGCAAACCAACCAACCAGTTCTCGACGCAAATGATTGATGTCTCGAAATATCTTCTTGTCCAACCAGTGCTCCAATGAACGGAAGAGGTGGAAATCAAACAGAGACAAATCTAGTGAATACGGCGGATGACCCAAGTTCGGGCAACCCCCTCCTTATTTTCTTGGCAACGTGTGGCTATGCGTTGTCTTAGAGGAAAATGACTTGCCGACGGCGGTGACGTGGAACTGCTTGAATGCAAGTGTTCAGTTGCTAACAATATCTCTCATCGTTAATGGCCTGACCGGCTTCCAAGTCCCAATGAATTGCTCCACTTCGGTCTCAGAAAATGATCAACATTGCTTTTGGCGCGAATCGATTTGGTCTCGGTGTTGGTGTTCCTTGCTAACCTGATAATAACCACTGATTTGGATGACACCGGCTTTTGAAAAAGATCCACTTTTCATCAATGGTGACAATTCTGTTCAAAAACGAAGAGCGGCGACGATGACGAAGATGAGCTTGGGCAATCTGCTTTCTCTTGTTCTTTTGAGCTTTTAGGAGGTCGTGCGGAATCCCATTGCTTCTGCGCCATTTCTTGCCTGCATCTTCCAAAATCTTTCCGATCTGCTAGTCTGAACAGTGGAAATCATCTTCCAAATCACCGGTTGACGAAGTCTTCTTTAATCAATTCAATGATTGCTTCTCGATCAGTTCACGCGGTCTTCCGCATATTGGCTGGTCGTCCAAATTATATCTCTATTGCGAAATTTTGTAAACCATTGATACGCCGTAGTCCCACACACAACCTGGCGGCCTTTTGCACGATTGATGTTGTCAAATGCAGTTTGAAAATTGCGTCCCAATTGAAAATCGTAGAGCAGTAGTGGCTCCATTGTTGGACAAGTATGTGTGAAATCTATAAAGCGCGGAAATGACTTGTTGCCGGAGCGTTGGCAGAATTGCATTCAGGCAGACGGAGAATACTTCGATCGATGTTATTTAATACTTTTGACTACTTGGAGAAACAAATTTTTGGATTTTTGCATTAAGTCCGCAAACTCAGTTGAGAATCTGACAAATAAGGATACTTGTCTATTATCGAGCAGCACTTTTGAAGGAGAATATTCCGCTAGGTGAAAAATTTTATTGACCTTCTAATAATCATTCGGTAGTTCGGACCAAGGAAACTTCAGAAATGCACGTGTTTCTCCAAAATTGTATCCTTGCAGCGATGTAGCACTCAGAATAAAGTTATGTTTCTCATGCATAGCGCAATACACAGTTTACATCTTGCAAAACAAAGCTTTTTGCTTGTAATATTAAGATCACATCAATATAATAAATCTCGTATAGTTTGGAACTGTAATTATTTCTTCAAAAGGTTTTTTCAATACACTGCAGCATAGAGAATGAAATTATGTTTTGCACCCGCGTATTTTTCATACGACAGAGATCTTCCCTTATACTCGCAAAAGCCACTCGATAGCGTAAGATCAGCGATTTCGAAACTATGCTTGATTTTGCTAAAGACCTCTCTACTGTATGTAGCAGAGAAATTGATATCGGCTTCAGAAACGCAGAGCATTGCATGTCGATGGGGATGTTCGTGCTTGTGAATCGATACGCCATCAGTCGATAGCGTGGGCGCTGTTGTGGAATGTGATTTTTGCTGTTGAATTTAGAATCTTTTGCCGCTTCGATAATAAATTTAGATAAACATATGGTTCTGATACTTGAAAATTTCGTCCATACGTTAGCATGTTTTTCGTACTTAGTCTTAGACTACTTAAGCTCAGTCTTAGGCGTAAGCTTGATAGCGAGTTAATTTGCCAATATTGAATGAATTTGAAGAGCCTATGGTTTATAACACCAGAACAAAGTTTCGTCTATAATTCCAATACAAGAAGCTTGTTAATCGCTATTAAACGGAAAAAAAAACTTTTTAGATGAACAACAAAAAAAGCATAAGTCCGTTCCGTAATGAGGGGCGAGTGTAAAGCGGAATTTTGCCTTTCCTGTTACGCCACTGTTTTTTCTAGAGTCAAATGCATTTTGAAATCTGCGAAATTCATGTTATCGATCGCTACCTAACAGTCGACAGAAAAAGCTCTGCTTCTGCGAAAAATACGTGTGATAACGCTCAACGCGAGTGAGCAGCCTTATTTCTCTTGCCATAGCACTATAAGAAAGCCTTTTCAAAGCAAATACACCTTCAAAATCTGCGAGATTCACGCTATTCAATGGTCTGTTATAGTATATGGACAGCGAGATATAAGCGCGGTAATGCTCGATGTATGACAAATGCAATCTTACTTCGATTACTACAGCCTGTTAGAAGTCTTTTTTTTTCAAAAAACAACTGTAAATTGAAAATCGACGATGTCAAGCCTTCGGACGATTTCTAACAGTCTAACAGGAAGCCCTTCGCCAGCAAAAGAGATTCTTTCGAAGTGCCTGTTCAACAGTAGAAAAGTACCTAGACAAGTACATGAATATGAAGAATGTGAGCCGGATTTTCCTTTTTTGCCTAATATTTACTCCATAATGTAATGAAATACTGGTCAATGACGTTGAGTGGAACGATAATCGGTTTTCAAAAATTCAGCAAACAAACTTATCAAAAACATAAAGGTACCCATTAGAAATATTTAGATCTATTTTCAAAAGTGAAAACATTTCGACGACTACCAAGGATTTTCGCCGTTATAGTACTCGAGAAAAAAATTCATTGAAGGAAGCTCGAGAATATTACAGAGGTGCAGGTAAATTTTTCTACCATCACGTCGAGCTAAATTTCTTCATCGATCAAATAAATTTTTTTCGCTTTTCAAAATATAGACTTTGATAAGAAGAAACGAAAGAATGCTTTACAAGTTTTAGATTATCGAGCTTTTACAGCAGTGTAACAGGAAGTTGCATTTACCACGGCTATGTTAGAACTCCAATGATTTTCCTTTCAACTGCAGAAATCTTTATGAGTTGATTTACTAAAAGCGTAGAGCTTGTTTGTGTACAAATGAAGCACATATAATTTTGGATGCACATACATTTAAACCTATGCCTACACTAACGAATATTTTGAACATTGTGATGAAATCCAAATTTATTGTGACTATCCTAACTTTTCAGAGAGCATATCTATACTACTCGGTTCAGAAGAAACCACCCTTTCAAAACTAATCGAATTTTTCAAAACATGTTTGCGGCAAGCAGGTCAGTAATGCTTCAGAATTATGCACCAATATCAAATGGCATTGTGGAAAATGAAGTGGTTTTAACTTCTAATCTTCAGAGGCGAATATATAAGCGATAGCGCGGGAAAATAGTTAATTTCATTGCAGAAAAATCTTCAAAACAGCGTTCGCCCGCTGCGAGATAATCTATCAAGATTATTGCTGTAAACTCTACTGAGGAAACTATCTACACTGAAGACTCTACTATTATGGAGTGTTCGTGATCATTGTGGAGATGTCACACTTCAATGTTCCCTTTTCAAAAGCATTAGTCATTATTTGTCTTTGAACTCAACAGATTTTGAAAACATTTCTGGTTTTTTGATCCAAATATTACATCAATCAAAACTGTCGAAATCAACTAGCACGTTCTCGAATAAAATCTTATAAAATCTTGTGTCGAATATATGAGGTTTCGTATGTTCAACTCTTCTAGAACGGAATATACATTGGGTACACCACTTTGCGGGTGCCCTTCTCACTGGAAAACGGCAGTTTATGGGGATCTTATTAAGGTATGAAATATTGTTGTTCTGGAGCCTAGTTCTACGTTTCAAATTCATTCGAGAGGCTATTGTATCGTAGCCAATGAAAATGGCTATTTGTCGTATTGAGCTTGGTGATTCGTTCCTTTTCACGTTTCCTATGCACACATTTCTAGCATGGGCTAAAATATTTTTGCTACTTGGTTTTCGTTACCACTTTGTACTATAGCCATAATCTGAAAGCTCCACTTGTATCAGGTCTCCAACTGAGTTTCCAAGCTTGATTCAAAAGTTCAAAAAATCGATGCAAACCAACCAGCCAAATCTCCACGAAAATGACTGATGTCTCAAAACTTCTTCTTGTCCAACCAGTGCTCCAATGATCTGAAGAGGTGGAAATAGGACGGAGACAAATCTAGTGAATACGGCGGATGACCCAAGTTCGGGCAACTCCCTCCTTATTTTCTTGGCAACGTGTGGCTTTGCGTTGTCTTAGAGGAAAATGACTTGCCGACGGCGGTGACGTGGAACTGCTTGAATGCAACTGTTCAGTTGCTAACAATATCTCTCATCGTTAATGGTCTGACCTGCTTCCAACAAGTCCCAATGAACTGCCCCACTTCGGTCTCAGAAAGTCATCAACATTGCTTTTGGCGCGAATCGATTTGGTCTCGGTGTTGGTGTTCCTTGCTGACCTGGTAATAACCACTGATTTGGATGACACCGGCTTTTGAAAAAGATCCACTTTTCATCAATGGTGACAATTCTGTTCAAAACGAAGAGCAGCGACGATGACGAGGATGAGATTGCACAGTTTGCTTCCTCTTGTTCTTTCGAGCTTGTAAAAGATCGTGCGGAATCCAGTTGCCCTTGCGCCGTTTCTTTCCTGCATCTTTCAAAATCTTTCGGATCTGTTCGTCTGAACAGAGAAAATCATCTTTCAAATCACCGGTTGACAAAGTCGGATCTTCTCAATCGATTCAATGATTGCTTCTCTATCAGATTCACGCGGTCTTACGCATACTGGCTGATCATCCAAATCAGTATCTCTACTGCGAAACCCATTCATACGCCGTAGTCCCACACACAACTTGGCGGCCTTTTGCACGATAGATGCTGTCAAATGCAGTTCGAATTTTGTGCCCGAATTGAGAATCGTAAAGCAGTAAGTTGCGAATGACTTCTCGAAAAGGTTTTTCTAATTTACTATAGCAGAGAGAATGAATTCATGTTTTAGACACGCGTATTTTTCATACGGCGGAGATCCTTCCTTATACTCTCAAAAACCATTCAATGGCATAAGATCAGCTATTTCGAAACTATGCTTGATTTCGGGCAAGACCTTTTTACTGCGTTGTAGCAGAGGAAATAACTTTGAGCTTCAAAAGCGCAGAGCATTGTGTGTTTACTGGGAAGTGCTGTTTGTGGATCGACACGCCATTAATCGATCGCGCACTCGCTATTCACATGTGGAGTGTGGTTTTTGCTGTTGAATTTAGAATTTTTTGCCGCTTTGGTAAGAAATCCAGATAAACGTTTGGTTCTGATAGTTGAAAATTTCCTCTATACGTTCATGTGTACTTCGTACTTAGTCTTAGACTTCTTGAGCTCAGTCTTACGCGTAAGCTTGATAGCGAATTCATCTGGCAATAATGAATGAATTTGAAGAGTCTAAGCCTTATAGCGACAGAGCAAAGTTTCGACTATAATCTCAATACAAGAAACTTGTAAATGTCTATGAAATGAAGAAAAACCTTTTTGGATGAACAGCAAAAAATGATATAAATCCGCTCGGTAAGGAGCGGCGAGTGTAAAGCAGAATTTCGCCCTTCCTGTTACAGCACTGTTTTTTCTAGAGTCAAGTGCATTTTCAAAATCTGCGAGTTATGTTATCGATCGCTACCTAAAAGTCGACAGGTAAAGCTCGGGTTCTGCGAAATATGTGTGATAACGCGCAGAGCTAGTGAGCAGCCTTATTTCTCAAGCCTAGCTTCATAAGAAAGCCTTTTCAAAGCAAATACACCTTCAAAATCTGCGAGATTCACGCTATTGAATGGTGTGTCATGGTATATGGAGAATGCTTTGTCACGCGAGATATAAGAACGGTAATGCTCAGTGTATGTTAAATGTAATCTTATTTTGAGTACTACAGCGTTGTAAGAAGTCTTTTTTTTAAAAACAGCTGTAAATTGAAAATCGACGATGTTTAAGCTTTCGGACGATTTCTAACAGTCTAATAGGAAGCCCCTCGTTAGCAAAAGAGATTTTTTCGAAGTGCCTGTTCAACAGTAGAAAAGTACCTAAACAAGTACATGAATATGAAGAATGTGAGCCGAAAATTTTCTTTTTTGAGCCTTATATTTACTCCATAATGTAATGAAATAGTGGTCATTGACGTCGAGTGGAACGATAATCGGTTTTTAAAAATCCAACAAACAAATTTATCGAAAGCATGTAGGTACAACTAACAAATAGTTAAACCTATTTCCAAGAGTGAGAACATTCCGGCATCTACCGAGGATTTTCGCCGTTATAGTACATGAGAAAAAAATCATTAAAGGAAGCTTGAAAATATTATAGGGTTGTAGGTAGATTTTGCGAGCATCACGTCGATCTAAATTTCTTCATAGAACAAATAATTTTTCTATGTTCTCCAAAATAAAGATTCTGATAAGAAGAAACGAAAGAATGCTTTGCAAGTCCTAGATTATCGAGCTTTTACAGCAGTGGAAGAGGAAGAATTGCATTTTGCAACTGATGTGCGTGAACTGCAATGATATTTCTTTCAACTGCAGAATTCTTTATGCGTCGGTTCACTAATGGCGTAGAGCTTGTTCATGTGCATATGAAACGCAAATGATTTTGGATTCACATGCATTGAAATCTATGCATACACTCACGAATATTATGAACATTGTGTTGAAATCTACCAAATCTGTTGTGACTATCCTAGCTTTTGAGAGAGCACATCTCTACTACTCGGTTCAAATGAAACCACACTTTCAAAGCTAATCAAATTTTTCAAAACTTGTTTGCGGCAAACAGGTCAGTAACGCTTCAAAACCATGCACGAATATCAAATGGCATTGTAAAGTTGGAAACGGTTTTAACTTCTAATCATCAGCGACGAATACGTAAGCGATAGCTCAAGGAAACAAACTCATTTTACTGCATAAAAATCTCCAAAACGGCGATCGTCCGCTGAGAGATAACCGATTAAGAATAATGTTGTAAAAGGTCTCTACTGACGTAACAAGCTACTTTAAAAATCCCATTATATGATGAAGTATTCGTGATCACTGTGGAGATGTCACACTTTAATGTTCCCTTTTCAAAAGCATTAGTCATTATTTGTCTTTGAACTCAACAGATTTTGAAAACATTTTTGGTTTTTTGATCCAAATATTACATCAATCAAAACTGTCGCAATCAACTAGCACGTTCTCGAATAAAATCTTACAAAATCTTGTGTCGAATACATGAGGCTTCATATGTTCAACTCTTCTAGAACGGAATATACATTGGGTACACCACTTTGCGGGTGCCGTTCTCACTGGAAAAATAGTTTTCGGCGGAATTTGAACAATCATATGAAGCCTCGAATCTTGATGATTTCTGCAAAACGTCTGGTTTATAAGTACCTCTGTTTATTTCAATGTAGCACCAAGAACAATATTATTCTCTACACTCAGCTGAGTTCTTTTGGTGGCCTTTCTGCGTGGCTAAGGTTTGTGGATGGCTTTTCGTTCTATTATTGGTAGCCTTCCGATAGCACAAATTTTGACAATTTTGATGTTGCAAATAGTATATTAAAATAGCCCACATAGAGAGTGGTCAGAGCAAACAAATTGTCGCGATTCGCACGCAAAGTAGATAGCTGTCGTTCAAACATCATAATGGGTTTGTTAGGTACTGTATAACAAAAAAATTGTACATATGAAACGATGTAATTAAGTCTCTTCTGCGATTCCAGTACAGAAAGCCCAAAAGTTTCTCAAATGGTGAGAAAACCTCAGGATGAATGACGAAGATTGCACGCGTTTCGCATGACGCGCTCATTCCTAGAAAAGTTCGAATATTCACACACAGCCTCATTCGAGTTAGCGTGCAATTTTCGTCATTGATTAGAATTTTTTCCTCGGTTTTGAGAAAATTTCTGCCGTACCAAGCGAGGAAAGTTAACCGACGATGGAACACAATCTTGACATCGTTTTTTACAGCGCAATAATTGCTTTTTGAAAAACGCCGCACAGTGTTGAAACCTAATAATGTTGAGTGATGTTCAAAGTTTTGACGTCAGAAGGGGATTGAACCCGCACTTCATCCTTTCCAGGAGAGAGTATTAAGCAAGTGCACAATCGACGACTGTTTTACCACCATTCTTACAGCGCCACAACACATCAATCTGCCGGTAACACAGCGGCCAACGGCGTTGTCTGGCAAGCCTTATCGGTACTGATCCCGGTTACGCCGTCAGATACCGAATATAAGGTGGTCAACAAGAATTCATTTTTATATGAGCGCTTCTTTTAGTAGTGGTATGATGTTCAACTTTACTCAATGCTATTTACTGATCTGTAAGACATCGAACGTCAGACGGAATCGTAATCGTACTTTACCCTTTCCGAGGCACACTCTAACCAACTGCACAACCTAGACCACTGATCTGCTCCCGCCCTTTCTGCAATAGAAATCATTGGTCTGCCAGCAAGCAATCGTCAACGGTTTGCCCGGGCAGGCACATATTGGCATTTATACCAGTTACGATGACAGATACTGGGTAAATGTAATCAAAAAGAGTTCTTAATTCAGCCATTTTTTTAGCGGTAGTAAAAGGATGAAGATATGAAGCACTCCACGTTGATCAATAAATGGGGGACACGCCATGCATTCGTCTTGAATTTTTAGCTTCATTTGTGGTAATAGAACGCATATCTGGCCTTTATAACGACTCGCCGTTTCGCCCCGCTATATCAAGTCAATGTTGTTTATCCTCATAGACAAATTTAAGAGCTGTCTGGTATTAATTTATCGACCCAAGAGGGTTGGATGGCTTAGCATCCCATGATGCGCGACACTGAACCATGGACCTTGTGTGCGACGCGGAACACCTCTAACCATTGCGCCACATGCTCCCTATAGCGGTAATATGGCCTTATATGGTAATATAGCCTTACTATCATACATACAATAACAGGGCTTGATATTCAAAATTTTAGAGCTTAGACGGGAACCAAATCCAAATTCACCTATCCCGGAGACTCGTGCTAAGTATTGTACTAACACAGCTCCTATTCTGCTACCACTCATTGTGCGCTACAAACAATCGACCGCATGTGTATGATATTTCTCAACGTAACTGAACTCATGCCAATAGGGCTTAGCAGGTCAAAGTTTGTCAGTTAGTTGAGATACATCGATTTTCGTTCTGCAAAATGCGAGCCAGTAGATTAGGAACCTCTGTAGCGCTACTGGGGATTTGACTTTTGTGCGAGGTTGGAAGTGTTGCATCGCAAGCACTCATCTAACCTAAGCGTAAAAGAAATTTATTCACCTGACAGCCTAATATAGCTACTACACTGCTTTTTTACATTGAGTGGTAATGTTCAAACCCTAATTTACTGAGGCAATGAGGCTGCGAAATATAAAAGGTAACATGACAGTTACATTGATGAAGACGCCAAAGTTCGAACAATACGATCATCTAACAGTCTTCGACGAATACAATGTAGACAGTGAAAGTAGTGATTGAGGGAAATATACAGAATGGTCCCTTTAGAAACGTGAAGCCTACTGCACCAGGGCTATGAATTTGCGTCATTGATGTAAAATCAATGCAATTTTCTAAGTACAAAATTGATGGCATGATTCATATAGGCTGGCAGAAGCCATTCTTAGCGACTTTTGTCTGTCGCACACAAGCATTAATTTTAGCAATCAGATCACTTCAACCAGGTGGAAGAAAATTTGTATATCCTCTCGCTAGTGATTTAATGGTGATTTAGATCTCTCATCAAGAACTACGTAGCCGCGAAGATTGGAATTCACATTTTCTATCTGACCACCGTGGGGAACACGGCGCGACGAATTCGCCAATCTCTCAAATACCTGAGAATCGGTGTATTTCCATCGATACTACTTTGTTTCCATAATTAGGTAACCACTAGAATCACGTGAGGAAAGGTTTTACCATATTTTAACATTCCTCTAGATTACGCTTTTCAAAACTGACTTGTTCCAGCCTGTAACTTCTTTGTTAACTTTGATCCCATTTAGGAAACGAATAATGTGGCGGCTGACTCAAAATCAGTCGACTGAAAGTCAAAATAGAAAAATCGGAATGCTCACGCGCCCTTCGGTCGTTGACGTGCGTTCCGTTCACTGAGTGATTGTCAGCATAATATATATCGATAATGCATTTATTAGATATGACAATATACGGAAAAGGGGTTTATTAGATTCTAAATGTGTGTGCCTATTATATAGTACAATGAACGAGTTTATAGTGAGATTTAGAGGTAAAGCAAGTAAAAAAGTGAAGGCTGAAAAAAAACCAAGTTTTTGTCTCAGTAAACACTTTAGCTCGCACTGAGCTCATAATCTTGTTCTATGAGGTAAAAGAAAAGCAAGCATGATTTTCATGAACAACTCCCAAGTGCGTTGGTTTTGACGATTCAAAACACATTTCTGTGTTTTGATTGAACCTCAGATTACTTTGTTAGTTAATAATTTACACCTCTCTTAATCGACGAATAATTTGTAGTGAATCTCGTCTATGCTTTTGCTTTTTTTATTCAGATCTCTGCGTGTTTCAAAATTTATGTGGGGCGTAAACGTGTCAATTAATGAGCAACAAGAATCCAAGTTATACTCCATAATAGGACATTAGAAATTCAAATACTGTGCTGATAAAGTTTTTGTTACTTATTTTAAGTTTCTAATTTGCATGATATGCTATCACATCTTACCAGACGAATCTAGCACTTCGGCGTTCATTGCGTTTTCTCGCATTTTTCGTTTCAAAAGTTACTCAGTACTTCGCTTGCTGTTTGAACGGCTGCGGAGAGTTCCGTGTTCTTCATGAACATCGCCAAATACAAAATGAGTCAATTCCTGCAGTTTGAGGATAGTCAAGCCACGGCATTCACAGGTGGTTGTATTAGTGCGGAACACAGATTTCTTCTATTCTCTTACCATGTCAAAATAAAATGCTATGGACGACAATGAAAGTTGCCGAATAAATACTCAGGAAATTTGGTCAGAACGAAGACAGAACGCGAATATGAAAGAATGTACTCAAGATGATATTTAGTTTTGCTCTTTTTTTTCTGTGTCGTAGATTTTGATGAAACTAGGATTATTTCCAAATTTGTGAAAAGGTGGCCGTTAGCGAGCAGTAGAGGAAGACTGAGTATCTTTCTTTTGCCCTCTCTAGTTTCAGTGCTAGTGGAAAACCTATATTCTGATGATTTTTCAACTTTGAGTAGTCACTCGATAGCTTAAATTTCGAAAAATTCAGAAATATATTGCATTTTTAAAATGGCCCCTTGTTGCGTAGTGATATCAAAAAGGTTTCAATTTTTTCGAGATATAAGCAATCAAATTATGCCAACAGAAAATGCGTTTCCACGAGTGATTTTCAAATGTGCTGATCAGACTTCAAATGAAGATTTTTTTCGTTTTCAACATGATGAGATGTTAAATATCAAGCAAATATTTGAAGCCAAAATGTGGATGAACACCGACCACTCCGAAAAACTCAATTGCAAATATTTTTGGATGATATTCTCGTCCATGGCACCATTGACCCCACACCCCTCCCTCCTCCTCCTTCCTATAATGAAATAATGAATAATGAGTCATTTAAGCTGCTGGTTGAGAATTTTGTCTTCTTCATAATTGTCGTGAAATGGTGATCTTGTGAAGCTTCTTACAGTATCGGAGGAAACCGAGCTAGAAAATTGTCCACGGTTTTTGTTGATTGAAGATTCGAAAAAACACCTTGCTTTCTATAGCTGCTTCACTAGTCACTCCAATCACCGCTCGCCCAACTCCGAAATCAGTATTTATTGGGCATTTCACAGGCTACGAACTATTTTCCTATGAGTGTAGTTCGGTCGCAATAGTGGAAAATGACCTAAGAGCTTATGAGGCCTAAATAATGGTTTTGGAAGATCATATGTGCCGTGCCTGTCCTAAGCGTACGGTATGCGCAAAGTTTTCCGAGAAGTACTGAACGCTAACAACCATCCCCCTAAAACTACTCATGCATAGCCATAGCTGCGCCCTTGACATCGTAGGTGTTCTTTAGAAGGGTATCCAACCAAGAATATTTGTTATTATTCACCCCGAGCAAGGTGTGAGGATGATGCAGATAGAACTATAGATGACACAGATTTACATGTCGTACGCACATCCATCAACACTTGTATACCTTTCAGCCATCTCTTTCTATGGTGGACATTCACCAAAGTGGTGGGATGAAGTGTGGGTGTTAACATCGATGACTGGCTGAGTATCGCTTCTTTTTCGAATTTAGAAATAGATATTGTAAGAGGCCCTCAGGGCCTTGTCACCGCTTGTCGTTGTCTGTTTGAACCTGTGAGTGGTTGCTGTATTTAAAAGAGATTCGGTTATTTAGAAGAGATTCGGTTAGATATTTACACACATATGAGTGAACTCATGTAATAATTTGTTAAAGAAGCAAATAAGTTGCAGTTTCACTTAACTTATATAACGTCTATCAAATCTCAGTCAAGTGCTCACTTTTGTTGTTCGTCGGACGGAGAACTCTGATGCTCCGCTTAGGAAATGAGAAGTGTGCGAGTCTATGAAAGTTGGAGCTAAGAAAAGTGGTAAGTTGTAAATGGTATATTCTTTGCTACGTGCTGGTAGGACAGAAACAGTTTACTGGCAGCTACTTCCAGCACCTTTATTTCATCGTTACAAAACTGAGCTAAGACGATCATATAATTTGCGTTCTAAGTCAACCTTTGCGCTGATTTTCGTGATATGGTTCCACTTCGTCTGCAACTAATTCATGTAATCGTGCTGTCTGATCACTGTTTGACGGCACACGCTTATTACTATCATAAATACCTACAGTGCTCTGATGTAGACCGCTGGTGACAAAGCGTGATATCAAAGTATTCAGTTATTCACCTTAACCCCTAAGGGACGGCTACAGAAATTGTGCGCGGAGCGAAATGCGCAGCGGTGCACAATTTTCTAATTTAATCAAGGTTTTTCTCTCCGTTTTGCTTTTCTTCAAAAAACTCAGTATCTAAACGACGGCACAAATTTTGGCAAGTTTAATGCTGTCCTTGGTCTTCTGAAAAAACTTTTTCTGGTGATGAAACGCTGAAATTAAGAATGCATTTCACATAAGGCGCGCATATCATGCACCGTTATGTGGATGAATTTCGCAACACTGCATAAATCCATCGTCTTCAATAACCGATCGACAGTGTGAATCTGGAGGGTTTCAATGGTGTGCATGCTTAGAAAAAATCTCTTAGCGTGCTGTAACTGCGCTGCACAATGAAATACTTTTCTCTCGACACAGCCTTTCTCTCACAACTTGTCATCATTCGGTAGCACAAATTTCAGCGATTTCATTGATATGCTTTTTTTGAGAAAAACCTAGTGCGTTTTTACAGCTAAAAGATTATTTAGTTCGTACTCGGCGCGCATGACACGCTGCGCATGCCACATGTGAATTGCGCTTCATGATCGACACGACGCCGATTGCGAAATTATTCTTTTAGCTGTGAAAGCGAACTAAAAGGTTTTTTTTAAATAGCAAGCAGTTATTGAAATTGTTTAGATTTGTGCTATCAAATGGTTATAAAAAATCTGAGAGAAAGGCTGTTTTCAGAAAAAGTGACTCAAATGTGGAGCGCAGTGTTATTCTTATTGAAACAGCGTGCTCAGAATTTTTTTCAAAAGCAAGCAAGCAACCACTGAAATCTTCGAGATTCAAAAAATCGAATGGTTATTGAAGAGAAACAGTTTGATGCCAATGCTGCGAAATCCATCCACATATTTCTAGGTGGCGTACGCGCCGCATATGAAGTGCAACCTTAATTCCAGTGTTATAGCGCAATGAAAGGGCTTTCCGGAGACCAAAAACACTATCAAACCGCTCAAAATTTTTGAAATCGAATAATCGGCAAATTTTCTAAGAAATACGTCCTCGCAAAACAAGGGTTACAATTACACAATAGTAGTTGAAAATTTCTTGATTTTTGTATAAGGAGGTTCTATTACCGCTGAAAAATGGAGGATTTCAAAACAAGAAGTCGCTTTTCATATTACAAAAACCTTTACCAAAGGTTCATCGATGACATCTGAATATATATATATATATATATATATATATATATAACGACTATTTTCTGACGTATAAACTAAATGCCAGTGAAGAACCTATGATGTCCAAGCGACGAGGTGGCATTTCAGGAGTGAAATGAAATCAGTTTTTGCTCTTACAGCGCTCTTTGGTAACCTTTCAAAAAAATCCATTATATCATCAAAACTATCGAAAGACTAGTAAAACTTTGGCGACGTGCCATATCACAGCCTCATCCGAGCAAATGAAGCAAATTGAGCGTGAAATTTAACATTATTTCCACTGTTACGACGTAATATGTAAGTCTTATTCA
This sequence comes from Parelaphostrongylus tenuis, assembly GCA_019055375.1. Classification (NCBI taxonomy): domain Eukaryota; kingdom Metazoa; phylum Nematoda; class Chromadorea; order Rhabditida; family Metastrongylidae; genus Parelaphostrongylus; species Parelaphostrongylus tenuis. The sequence goes on along the minus strand of JAHQIW010000008.1, from coordinate 13,573 downwards.
GAAATCAAAGCATAAATGATATCGCAGAGATTCTGGCATTGGAATGATTACCAAAAGCCTGGGAGAAATTTTTTACCAGCGAGAAAGGCCGCCGTACATTGGTGTACCTCATCTGGTACACGTCGCCCCTTAAGAGTTGAGTAATAATTACTTTACTATTGTAGGAAATGGAGCACCCCCACAGGATTGCCAAATATCAGAAAGGGTAACTGGCAGATTGACGAGATCGTAGGATCGAAACGCCTGTATCGCGCTCTATAAGTCAGCCCTCTTTGATCGACCACTGACATGTGTGGCTCAAAAAATGATGGGAAAATTGACAACAAAAACCGTGAACAATTTCCTAGCTCGTTTTCCTCCGATACTGCAAGATGCTTTACTGGATCACCATTAAACGATATTTATGAAGATGACAAAATCCTCAACCAGCAGCTTAAATAACGCATAATTCACTATTTCATTATAGGAAGGAGGAGGAAGAAGGGGTGCGGGGTCAGTGGCGCCAAGGACGAAAATATCATTCCAAAATGTTTGCACTTAAGTTTTTCGGAGTGATCGGTGTTCATTCACATCTTGACTTCAAACATTTGTCTAATATTTGATATCCCATCATGTTAAAATCGCAAAAATCTTTATTGGAAGTCTGGTCAGGATATTTGAAAATCACTTTATATCACAGATTTTGGCTCGCTTCCGTCAGCCGCCCTAGTTCCAGTACTCGTGGACACACACTTTCTGTGAGTATAATCTGATTGCTTTATATCAAAAAACTTGGAAACTTTATTTTGTCACCATCTTTTTAATGCGCTGTAAGAACAACAATATAACTGTACTCCTTATCGAATCATATGTCGTTGAACAATGTTCTATATTCCAACTTTCAATAGCCATTCGATAGCCTGGGTACTAAGAAATACGTGGTGCATATGATTATCCAGAAAGACTTCTTATTGTGAAGTAACATCCAGAAGAAGAATGAGTTTCTCAAATTCAAGTTATTTTTGACATCTGCACCTTCTTTCAATTTCTTGAAAAAAAAGCAACTTTTTAATTATTTCTAAGTTGTAACATTTATCTAATAAAACAATTCTCAAAGATCTGCGCGCTATATTTCCTTCAAATGGCTTTATTGTTGAGCTTTAACAGCAAAAATAGAACTATGTGCCGCATTCAAACATTGCTCGCTCAACAAAGCTTTTCCTCTAGACTTTTAGCAGTCATTCGATAGTTTAAATCTCCGCCAATCCAATACTAATTTCTGTCTCTGCATTGTGTGGTAGCAGCCTGAGGATGTTGAGTTTCACCCAGCGCAACATCGACACTAAAACGTCGTGATTTTTCCGGTGCCAAATTTGTGAAACCTGATATTTTTCTGATTGTTACAGCGCACCAATAAGTGCTAATCAAGAATCCAAAGCATCATTGGAATGGGCGAGGTTTAGGCTATCAGAAGGGTACTGAAAGTCTACAAAAAATCCTTGTTTAGCGAGGAACTTCGAATGAGAAGAACAACTTTATTTTTGGTATCACTGCGCAACAAGGGCCATTTTGAAAATACAATACATTTTTGAATTTTTCGAAATTTAAGCTATCGAATGACTACTCAAAGTTGAAAAGTTATCAGAACATACGTTTTCCACTAGCTCTGAAACTAGGGAAGGACAACAGAAAGGTACTCAGTCTTCCTCTACTGCTCGCTTACGGCCACCTTTTCATAAATTTGGGAAAAAGTTCTAGTCTTATCAGAACTGCGACATAGAAAAAAACCTGCGACAAGAAAAAAAGAGCAAAACTAAATCTTCATTTTGAGTAGATTTTTTCATACTCGCGTTCTGTCTTCGTTCTGAAATTTTCTAAGTATTTATACGGCAACTTTCACTTGCGATGTTCATGAAGAACACGGAATTCTACGCAGCAAGCGAAGCATTGAGCAACTTTTGAAACGAAAAATGCGGGAAAACACATTGAACGCCGAAGTGCTAGATTTGTCTGGTAAGATGTGATAGCAGTTCGTGTTAATTAGAAACTCAAAATAAGTAACAAAAACTCTATCAGCACAGCATTTGGGTTCTTACTATGGAGTATATCTTGGATTCTAGTTGCTCAATAATTGACACGCTTGCGCTCCACGTAAATTTTGAAATACTCAGAGATCTGAATAAAAAAACAAAAAATTAGACGAGCTTCACTACAAATTCACGTCGATTAAGAGGGGTGCAAATTATCAAATGGCAGAGTAATCTGAGGTTTAATCAAAACACAGAAATGTGTTTAAATCGTCAAAACTAACGCACTTGGAAGGTGTTCATGAAAATCATGGTTGCTTTTCTCTTACCTCATAGAACACGATTATGAGCTCAATGCGAGCTAAAGTGTTTGAATATATTTGAGATGGAAACTTAGTTTTTTCAGCCTTCACTTTTTACTTGCTCTACCTCTAAATTTCACTATAAACTAGTTCATTGTACTATATAATAGGCACCTACATTTAGAATCTAATAAACCCCTTTTCCGTGTATTGTTATAACTAATATGTGCATTGATATTTATTTCAGTACTCCAAAAATGATTTCATGACATCACGCGGATGTCACTGCAGTGAAAGCTGCCGATGGACAGATCGACATATATTATGATGACGATCACTCAGTGAACGGAACTCACGTCAACGACCGAAGGACGCGTGAGCATTCCGATTTTTCTATGTTGACTTTCAGTCGAGTGATTTTGAATCAGCCGCTACATTATTCGTTTCCTAAATGGGATCAAAGTTAACAAAGAAGTTACAGATTAGAACAGGTCATTTTTGAAAAGGCGTAATCTAGAGGAATGTTCAAACATGATAAAACCTCTCCACACATGATTTATCTGTGGTTACCTTTATGGAAATAAAGTAGTATCGATGCAAATACACCGATCTCAGGTACTTAAGAGATTGGTGAATTCATCGCGCCGTGTTCCCCACGGTGGTCAGATAGAAAATGTGAATTCCAATCTTTGCGGCTACGTAGTTCTTGATGAGAGATCTAAGTCACCATTAAATCACTAGTGAGAGGATATGATATAAAAATTTTCTTCCACCTGGTTGAAGTGATCTGATTGCTAAAATTAATGCTTGTGTGCGACAGACAAAAGTCGCTAAGAATGGCTTCTGCCAGCCTATATAAATCATGCCACCAATTTTGTACTTAGAGAATTGCATTGATTTTACATCAATGACGCAAATTCATAGCCCTGGTGCAGTAGGCTTCACGTTTCTAAAGGGACCATTCTGTATATTTCCCTCAATCGCTACTTTCACTATCTACATTGTATTCGTCGAAGACTGTTAGATGATCGTATCGTTTGAACTTTGGCGTCTTCGTCAATGTAACTATCATGTTACCTTATTCATTTCGCAGCCTCATTGCCTTAACAATTTATTGGTAACAAATTTATTATAATTAGGGTTTAATACATTACCACTCAATGTAAACAAGCAGTATATTAGCTATATTAGGCTTTGAGATAAAAAAATTTCTTTTACACTTATGTTTGATGAGTATTTGCGATGCAACACTTCTAACCTCGCACAAAAATCAAATCCCCAGTAGCGCTGCAGAGGTTCCTAATCTACTGGCTCGCATTCTGCAATACAAAATCGATTTGTCTCAACTAACTGACAAACGTTGACCAGCTAAGCCCTATTGGCATGAGTTCAGTTACGCTGAGAAATATTATACACATGCGGTCGATTGTTTGTAGCGCACAATGAGTTATAGCAGAATAGCAGCTGTGTTAGTAGAATACTTAGCACGAGTCTCCGGGATAGGTGAATTTGGATTTGTTTCCCGTCTAAGCTCTAAAATTTTGAATATCAAGCCCTGTTATTGTATGTATGATAGTAAGGCTATATTACCATATAAGGCCATATTACCGCTATAGGGAGCATGTGGCGCAATGGTTAGAGGTGTTCCGCGTCGCACACAAGGTCCATGGTTCAGTGTCGCGCTCATGCGATGCTAAGCCATCCATCCCTCCTGGGTCGATAAATTAATACCAAACGGCTCTTGAATCTGTCTAGGAGGATAAAGAGCATTGATTTGATACAGCGGGAAACCACGGAGAGCATTGTAAAGGCCATTTATGCATTTGATTACCTCAAACGAAGTCAAAAATTGAAGACGAATGCATGGCCTATCCCTCAGGTATTGATCAACTTGGAGTGCGTCATATTTTTATCCTTTAACTACCGCTAAAAGAATGGCTGATTTCAGAATTCTTTTTGATTATATTTACCCAGCATCTGCCATCGTAAATAGTTTAAATGTCAATATTTGCCTACCAGGGCAAGCAGTTCAGGATTGCTTGCTGTCATATCAATGATTTCTATTGCGAAAAGGGCGGTAACAGATCAGTAGCCTCTGCTGTGCATTTGGTTAGAATGTGCCTCGCTAAAGGTGAAGTACGATCTCGATTCCGTCTAACGTTCGAAGTTTTGCTGATCAGTAAATTGTTGCGTAAATTTGAACATCATACCAATACTAAAAGAAACGCTTATATAAATTGATTGTACGAAGCCGTTGACAGCTGGGCTACGGGCATATTGGTATGTTGTAGCGCTGTGAGAATGGTGGTAAAACAGACGTCGACTGTGCAATTGGTTAGTACTCTCTCCCGGAAATGTTGAGTGCGGGTTCGATCCTCGTCTGACATCAGAACTTTGAACATCACTCAACATTATTAGATCTCAACCCTGTGCAGGATTTTTCAAGAAGCCTTTATTTGGTTGCAAAAACAATGTCAAGATTATATTCCGTCGTTCGTTTGCTTTCCTCGCTTGGTACATCGAAAATTTTCTCAAACTGTGAAGAAAATTCTAATCAATGACGGAAATCGCACGCTCCTCGAACAACGCTGTGTGCGGCTATTCCAACTTCTCTACGAATGGGAGCATCATGCAAAACGCTCGCGATTTTCATCATTTATCCCTAGAGTTTCCACCATTTCGGAAAAGTTTTGGGTTTTTCGTATTGGAACCGTTGAAGAGACTTTATTAGATCGTTTCATAGGTACAATTTTTTTGTATAGTACCCAACAAACCCATCATGAAGTTCGAACGACACCTATCTACTCCACGGCGAATCGCGAAAATTTTTTTTGCTCAACAACTCACTGTTTTGGTCTCTTTAATGTACTATTTGTAGCATCAAAATTTTCAAGATTTGTGCTATCGCATGGCTACCAACGATATGACGAAAAGTCATCCACAGACCTTGGCTGGGCAGAAAGGCCACCTACAAACCTCAGCTGAGTGTAGAGAATAATATTGTTCATGGTTTTGCATTGAAATAAACAGAGTTCCTCATAAACCAGACGTTTTACAGAAATTATCAAAAATCAAAAATTCAAAACTTCAAAACCGGTTATATTCAACGACAAATACTCACTAATGCTTCTAAAAAGGAAACATTAAGGTAGTGACAACTCTTCCTCATTTAAGAAAAGGAAAGCTGTGAATAGTGACAGTGGAAATACCAATCGAACGTGCCACCTTTGCTACTGACTCAAACTCTGCGAATGCTGGACTTATCCTCCAAAATGTCAACGAATAAATACTCCATAATAATAGCTTCTTTAATGTAGTTAATTCCGTCAGCAGAGACCTTTTGCAACAATAATCTTGATCGATTATTTCTCAGCAGACGAACGCTGTTTGGAGATTTTTATGCAATAAAATAAACTTTTTCCCCGCTCTATAGTTATAGATTCTTCGCTGGAGATTAGAAATTGAAACCGTTTCATTTTCATATTGCCATCTGATATTCATGCATGATTTTGAAGCATTATTGACATGTTTGCAGCATACAAGTTTTGAAAAATTAGACTAGTTTTCAAAAGATGGTTTCTTCTTAATCGAAAAGTATAGATATGCTCCCTCAAAAGCTAGGATAGTCCCAACAGATTTGGTAGATTTCAACACAATATTCAAAATATTCGTCAGTGTATGCATAGTCGCATCCAAAATTATTTGCTTTTCATTTGTACACAAACAAGCTCTGCGCTTTCAGTGAACCAACGCAAAAAGATTTCTGCAGTTGAAAGGAAAACCATTGGAGTTCGCACATATCCGTTGTAAAATGCAAATCTTCCTGTTCCACTGCTGTAAAACCTCGATGATCTAAAACTTAAAAAACATTCCTTTGCTTCTTCTTATTAGATATTTGCAAGGTGGAAAAAAATTTGATCTATGAAGAAATTTATATCAAAGCTTTACTTGAAAAATTCACCTTCACTTGTTCAATATTTTCAAGCTTCCTCAAAGGAATCTTTTTAATTATGTTTTATAACGGCGAAAATTCTCCTTAGTTGCCAGAATGTTCTCACTCTTAGAGTTGGTCTAAATAATTGCTATGGGTACCTTTATGTTTTCGATGAGTTTGTGTGTTGAATTTTTAAAAACCGATTATCGTACTACTCGACGTCAATGGTCAGTATTTCATTATATTATGGACTAAATATAAGGCCTATAAAGGCTGCTCACATTCTTCGTATTCATATGCTTGTCTGGGCACTTTTCTACTGTTGAACAAACACTTCAAAAGAATCTTTTTGCTGAAGAAGGTCTTCCTATTAGACTGTTAGAAGTCGTCCAAAAGATTAAATTTAAAATACACTTGTTTTTTAAAAAAGTCCTCTTTCAGCGCTGCAGAACTCAAAACGACATTAGTGCCTTCGTAGCGATTAGTCAGAAAGACGATGAAAAGTTTTGCTTTTTTGAAAACCCTGAAGAAAAAGATTTCTGCGCGAACGACACTATCCTCTGAAGGACCAGCTTCAATAGGCAGATGGCGTCGCGCCGTCGCTTTCCCACGAAGGTAACGCCTTCATTATCTGTTTAAGCATGTCTGGCTGTCTGCCTGTCTTCTCACGAAAGGCGGCGCCGCCATTACACTACACAAGTGAGATTTGACATAGCGTGAGGAGAAGCAGAATGACTCTCACAATAATTTCAATCGGTTGACTTCCGCGGACCATAACTGGGCTTGTCCACTAGCGGAAATGACTCCACCTTCATTGCTTCGAATAGTCGCCGACTACAGTACTGCCTTTCGTGCCGAGACCCACAGCTAAGTTTTGAACTGGGTCTTGCAACGAAAAGCAGCACTGTGGTCGGCGGACAGTCGGCACAGAGAAGGTGGAGCCGTTCGCAGGTTGGCGGACTCGCCTAATTGGTTTGCACGAAAGTCAACCAGTCAAAGGGCTATCCAATTGATTCCAACTTTGGTGAAGGAGGTGGCCTCACTAAACGTCTTTCGTCTAAGCAGCCACTGACGTCCCTGTTTCCAGCTACCATTTATAATCTCACATTCCGAGCGCACTCCTGGGATTTGCATTCGTATGCTTCCTGATAATGCCTCACTTTATATTTCCTTCAGTTATATTACAATGCCCCCCCCCCCTGTATTTTGCACCTTGCTGCTGACATTTTTGTCCCAGCATTCACTCTGCAACATTTCAGCTACTTTTCCGCACTTATCGTTGTGAGTGATATAAGCCGTCGACCGCACAAATCCGATCTTGTAACTCTTGAAGGCGTAATTCTCGCCACTTTTACTAGAACGGTATTTGACAAAAACTTCGATAAAGCATTTTCTCTACAGTATTTGTGTGAGTTGGAATATTTTGGACATATTAGATAGACAGCGAGAGAGTTCAAAAAAGCAATCCTATCTCGCTAGTCACGTTGCGATGAACCTGATGAGATCCAGTAGACACTGGCGAAGAAACGCGTTGATCAGCTCCCGATTGTGCAAAGTGATTTTGCGATGGATGATTGATTGCGATAGGACACTGCACACGGTTCTGTCGTCGCATGACGAGCGAAAACTATTGAGTAGTTGATGCTGTTGCAGGAGTACTATTCGAAGACGTGCAAGGAGCAGAATTAAAAAAAAACCTGTTAACTTTATGCAGGACACAGAATCAAGTTATAAAAGATGAAACACTGATCAGCGACCAGTTGTGTTAGATTCTAACGATTCATGTTATTTTCCAAAAGTTTCTGAAGCTTTTGTAATGGTATGTCCAACGCAAAGTAATTCTTTCTGGGCTGAATGTATCCACTTAGTTAGACGATTTTCTAGAGACAAGAAAATAGTGACCTTCACTATCGAGACAGAGAGGGTATGGATCGACGGCCCTGTAAAGGTTAACGACTGCCAATAACAGCGTACTACTGCAGCGCGATAGTTAAGGGTTTTTGAGATTACAACAATTTCACTGCTTTGTCACCACATAGAGAATGAACAAAACAAATGCTGAGCCACAAAAAAGGTAAGTGATTGGTGATTTGAGGGGATGTAAGATTTTGTACGTGGTGTACAAAAGTGATTGCATCGTCGTCAAAGGACTTAAAATTGTTATGAAGAGGAGATTGTCAACGATAGTTTGTTAGCCTTTGCCGTGATATAGGTCTTCTCTCTGTTGCACTTTAAAGGGGTAACGCCGCACTTCATCCTAGCTTGATGACCGTCTTCATAAGGAAGTACTCACCGTTCTCCAGTTGTTGACAGACACTGTCTAATCTTTTCTTTTTCTTCCTATTAGCTATAGCAGAAGATAAATTTTCTTGCAGTGTCTAAACAAATAACATAGACCTTCCGTAGCACATCAAAATAAGTAAACACTGTCAAACAGTTATACTACACAATTACGGAACAATGATGAATAACGGAAGAAAGTAGTTGATCAACCAACGTTCTGTAATAGTTCTGTCGGCCAGCATTCTCACAAAGTAGGTTTAGGAGTGATGATTTCGAAATTTTCCTTCAGATGAATTAGCACATGTTCGCTTCACGTCTCAAGTGGTTCGGTATTACACGATGTGCAGAGTCGATTTGATGTGTGACATTCCTGTAAGACATGGACATGAAGCTTTGGAGACCATACATTGAAGAGGCACAAAAGTGACCTGAATTACATTGAGCACTTACAATAAAATGGTCTACACCAGCGATCAATCCTTTAGAGCGGTTTCTATCTTGACTACAGACGACGGCATTACAGCTGCAACATGTGACTGTGGTGACAGATCTGCTGCGACATGTGTGTGAAGCGAATTCATAATGCGCGTTTTCTGAGGAAGCCTTTTCACAACGCTGTGGCAAAAAGAGAACACTTGTGTTTCTCACACGCATATTTCTCCCGAAACAGAGCGCTTTTCTCCTGTCATAACTAAGCATTCGACAGCGTAAGTTTCAGGAATTTCAACGCTTGCTTAATTTACCAAAAGGCCGTTTCATTGTGGTGTAGGAGGAAAAATAAGATTGAATTTCACATACGTAGCGCATTTGCTTGTTGGTTGGCGTGCGTACTGGCCATCTATTCCATACGGCGACCGATCGTGTTGGAGCGGCACACATATGGACCGAATTTCTTTATTTGACTTTGGATTTTTCTAAAATGAAATTTTGGACAAAGCGTATAACTTTCATACTACATGCTTTATCTCAATACGTTCATATGCTTTTCGTGCTTTCAGCGAAGTAATAATCAGAGCTCTCAGCCGGTGTAAAACATAATTCTACTTTGAGTGCTACAGCCTCATAAAAGGGTAATTTTTACAAGGGATTCCGTTAGTGCGGTGACCAGAGATTCAAGCTTTCGAATGATCACTAACGCTCTTATGTTCTTTCCAGCGTAAGATGTCGCTTCTTCATTGTCCCCGGATAACATACAAGGAATGCCACTAGTAAAATCCTGTAATTGTGTACACCGTCCTAAACTAGAAAACACACGTGTTCTCAGAAAGATCTGAGTTCTCAAAAAGTGTTCAAAATGTTGACTTTTCTCTTCTCTTCCTCTCCCCCCACATCCTCTCTCCTTTCTCTTTCTCTGCTATTTTCTTTGGAGCTTCTCCGATTCCATGCGGAATGCATTGACATATATATGTACTTATACACATATGTGTACGTGCATACGTATGTATATATACATATGTACGCATATATGAATACGTATATACACATGTACACGAGCACTAAAATACATACACATATGTTCACTTGTATGTAGATCTGCGCGTATGCAAGCATATATGCACATTTACATCTACGTATGTAGGTGTGTTTATATGTACATATACATATATATTTATATATATATATGTATATATATACTTATACGTGAATAAGTATGTACACATGTGCATATATATACATATGCGTAGATATACATATCACCTGTATCACCTGTCGTCCCGTTGATCGTCGAGTGACTCGAGCGGGTACCAGCAACTCTTCCATTTTTCCCTATCGCGTGCAAGAGTAGCCCAGTGGGTCCTCCTTGCTCTAGGAATTCGCTGAGCATCATATCTTTCTTCCATCGCTTTCGTGAAGAAATCGCACCAACGGGTCGGTGGTCTTCCTTTAGAGCGCTTGACGTCCCGAGGAATCCAGTCGGTAACGGCTCTCGTCCATCGGTTGTCGTTGAAGCGCATCACGTGTCCGGCCCACCTTATTTTCGATATCCTGGCATGTAGAACGGCGTCTCTGATTTTCGATCGTTGACGTAGGTCGGAAGTTCGGATCCTTTGTCTCATTTGCGAAATACGAGATACTCCTAGCATCGACCTTTCGACTGCGCGTTCGATAACGGCAAGTGATCTTTCATCCTGCTTACGTAGCGACCAGGTTTCTGCTGCATACGTTAGGGCATGGATAAATGTCGAGTCGAAAAGGTGGGCACGGAGTCGGATGTTCTTTGTCCTCTTCACTACATTTCGATGCTCTTAAACGTTCCCCAAGCCGCTCGTTTCCTCCTGCTCAACTCTGGGGCTAGGCCGTTCATCATGTTGATTTCACGACCTAGATAGATGTAACTGGAGCATTCGGAAATTGTCGTTCCGTTGAGCGTGAATGGGGCATTAGAAACCCATCCGTTCCTCATGAACATTGTTTTCGTTAGATACAGTTGAAGACCGATCTTTCCACAGGCGTTATCGAAATCAGTCAACAATCGTTCCGCTTGGCTGATGTTTGGTGTTATGAGAACGATATCGTCAGCAAAGCGAAGATGGTTCAATTGTCGACCGTCAATTTTTACTCCCATTTCGTCCCATTCTAATGTTCGCATGACGTTTTGCAGGGTGGCAGTGAATAGTTTTGGCGATATTGTATCGCCTTGTCGAACCCCTCTTCTTACGTCAATGGTGATATTGTTGTAGAATGGAGATATTCTGGTCGTGAAATCTTTATAAAGCTCACGAAGGATCATTATGTATCGAGTAGGGACGCCCTGGTTATCCAGAGCCTCTATAACCGCTTCTGTTTCCACTGAATCAAAGGCTTTTTTCAGATTGATAAAAGTGAGACAGAGTGGTTGTTTGTACTCTCGCGAAACTTCAATGAGTCTTGTGATCGTGTGGATGTGGTCCATGGTACTAAATCCTTTTCTGAACCCTGCTTGTTCGCATGGCTGTCCTTCGTCCAGTGTTCTGTCAATCCTGTTCAGGATGACTCGAGTAAAGAGTTTATAGACAACGGACAGCAAGCAGATTGGGCGATAATTGCCTATGTCGTGAAGGTCTCCCTTTTTGAACAACAATACGGTCTTGCTGGTTTTCCATTGAATAGGGACCTTGCATTCTGACAGGTAGCGAGTGAAGAGCCGAGCCAGGGTGTTGATGAGAACTGGCGGCAGGTTCTTCAGGTGTTCTGGTCTAATCCTGTCTGGACCGGGTGTTGTTCTGTTTTTCACCGACGATATAGCATGTCGGATTTCGGAAGGAAGGACCGGTGGAACGACATATTCGTCCTCTTTCAATTTATATGACGGTAAGAGAACATGGCCAGCGAAGAGATCCGAGTAGTACTGGTGGATGATTTTCACCATAGCCCTTCTGGAAGCTGTAAGTGTCCCGTCAGGGTATCGGAGTGCAATCATCTTGGTCTTATAGTTGGCGAAGCCTCGCTGGGCTTTGCGAATGCTCTTCCCAGCTTCTGCAGCTTCTGCCATAACTGCTGCTCTTCTCTCTTTAAGGTCTTCTTTTATCGCTTCTCTGCATCGTTTCGCAAGTTCGGACGTAAGGTTTAGGTTGCCTGCTGCTCGTGCGATTCCACGTTGACGTATCAGCTCGAGTGTCTGCGGAAACAAGCGTCTCTTCGTGACCTTAGGACTTTCGGCTTTTTTAGCGCCAACGTGAAGATATTCAACGAGTCGATCGTATTCTTCGTCGATGTTGTCGACAACGGTATCTTCCCAAGAGCCGACTAATGATTTGAATACATCCCAGTTTATGGTAGTTCTGGGACTTCGTTGTTTGAATTTAGCGGCTTTCTCTCCTCTCCTCGAAAATCGGAACGTTGCGCGAAGGAGGCGATGGTCTGATCCCGTGTAGAACTTGGGAACGACAGCGACGTCGGTCAGGCAAAACCTTCGATTTACTATGATGTGATCTATTTCGTTATGGTACTCTCCATTGGGAGACTCCCACGTCCATCGCTGAGAGAGAGGCTTTTGGAATTGCGAGTTACCATGGATGGTTTGGGTCGTCATGATAAACTCGGATAGCCTCTCACCCTGTTCATTCCATTCTAGTCCGTGGGTCCCTATGTGACGTTCTTCAGACGTTCTTCTAGGTCCAGTTTTTGCGTTAAAATCTCCGACAATGACCTTGAAGAATGTATGATCTTCTCTGAAGAATTTTTCGAGGTCCATATAGAACGCTTCGACTTCGTCTTCGTCATAGCTTGATGTTGGTGCGTAAGCAACGAAGATGGTCAAAGCCGGCATAGAACTACATCGTTTCAACCGTAATCGTCCGATGCGGGTTGTTAGTTGTTCGAACGAATCAATGTTCACGGTCAAATTCGATTTGACGAGGACGCCAACGCCACCGACACCTCTGCGATCGCATGTTCCAAGGAACAGTTCTTCTCCGATGTCATAGACAGCGTGAAAAGGATGGCGCCTTCTCGTCTCAGCCAGGCCAATGACGTCGTACCTTATTCTTCTTGCTTGAATCAATAGATCTTCTACAGCGGATTGTTGAGCAAGGGTTCTTGCGTTGTAGGTACAGATTGTCATTTTAGTCCGTTTCGATCTTGGCAGCCTAGTTCGGCCCTGAGATTTTAGCAGCCTCTCCGTACTCGTCCTACCTGGCGCTGCCGTACCAGGGGCTCTTTCGGGGTCAGGGGAATGAGGCCCATATTTGTTACTGTTTTTGGCATTTTTGATACCCAACGTGTAGCTTGCCAGGCTCTAAACGTGGGGGCTGGGTACTCACGAGTAGCTTGCCAGTCTCTCTCGGAGGAGCGGGAGGAGTTTATTTGTTGGAGGCGACTCCTAACCGCCTCCCATGTACTTCCCAGCCGCTTGATTGCAGGCTTTTGGCCGACTTGGCTCGTAGAAATAGAGTTTTGTCAAGTCGGCACTGCAGAAGCAGGGAGCTCGTCCCCTGAATCCACCTGCGTCTCTGGGAAGCACACGGTCGCTTTTGGTTCGCGTTTTATTCCCCTATCCACCACCTGGGGACGCGCCACGTGCCCTCGCGACTAACCGGGCGGATCCCTCAAAGAGGGAGGTCCGTGGA
>JAHQIW010000007.1:0-139507 GCA_019055375.1 Parelaphostrongylus tenuis | reverse complement strand
CCGGGAAGAAGAAGAGTGGAAAGCTCAAGAAGCGCGCCGACACCACGCCTGTAGCCCGGAAGCCCCACCACCACATTCCCAGGTGCTACCCAGACGCAGCCCAACGTCGTGGCTCAAAGTCTCTAACAAGCACCCTCGCGCGTTCAGATCCGCACAGATCAACCGTAGGAAAGGTCCACAAGAGACTACAGAAAGAGAAAGACGGAAGCGGGCACCACTAAGAGCAAACGAAGTTGAAACTACGCGAAGAACCGCATCGTTCCACGGAAAGTGCGAAATGAAACGGGCGCACAATAGATATTGCGCACAAATTAAATGGAAGAAGGATTGGGCTATAATGAAATAATCAATACTCATACTTTGGGACAGCATGAGCCATATACGGCTCATACTGCTAGTCGCAAAAAAATGGGTCGCATTAGGCCATAATCGAAAAGTAAATGTTTTCGTGAATGTGCTAAGAATTAACCATATACAGCTAACTAGTGAAAAATTGGTGGTGGCACAATAAATTATTGGGTTCAAAATCAACATAAAAAGGATAAAGGATAATGCTCTCGGCGTTGATCAATCCCTGAGGGATGCGCCATGCATTCGACTTCAATTTTCAACTTCGTTTGGGGTGATTGAATGCATATCTGGCTTTTACAATGACTCGCGGTGGCCTCCTGCTGAACCGAGTTAGTGCTGCTTATCCTCCCAGACAAGTCTGAGACCTGCCTGGTACCAATTACCGACCCCGGAGGGATGGATGGCTTGGTGAGCCATGAGCACGAGATCGAACCATTGACCTCGTGTACGACGCAGGGCACCTCTGACCACTGCGCCACATGCGCTCATCAAAATCAACATATTAGGACCTAAATTCGAATATATTTACATGTTGAGTGATCGAGCGAGAGATCAGCTTATCATCAGTCCCAGCGATTAAATGAACTTACTCGTTCCTAGGATGTCACCATTTAATCATTAATCTTTTTGGGACCACGTGTACTACTCGTAGTACACAAACATTTTCGTGGTTTCTCGTAAAGCACAGATTTTTCAACGGATTTCAAGTAGCCATTCGATAGCTAAAAATTTGCGATTCTGATGGTATGCTTGATTTCTGAAAACACTTTCCTAGTGAATTGTAGCACGAAGAGAAAAATAGTTCCTCTTCTTCGAAGTATATGAATATTTTGCACTCTTGTTTGTTTGTTTCGATGGTGTTTAAACAACAAAGAAAAGCCTCCATTGTATAAGTACAATATATTATTCATTATTGAAACCAAACTTCATAAATCGAAAACGCTACGTGGGTGTACCAAAGGACAGCCGTCAAATACTGAAAATTGAAATTAAAGTGCTCCGAAACTGCCTATGAAGCAAGCAGGACAAGATGTTCGCTCAGCTGAAGAAGTGTGTGACGAAGGAACAATGTTGTGCTCAGTGTTTGGAAGGCGACCTTTGGAGGAGAATCGTTGGCTTTGACGAAGGCGGCCTGCCGAAACGTTAGCTGTTTGATTGTGTGAATATAGTTTTGATTTAACACCTCGTGTCCCGCTTAAGAAGAAACAAGAGATAAGAATTCTTGAAGCATGCCGAGGTTATTAGACAGTCGGTCTTGGGATTCATTATTGAGACTAATAAATGAAAAAATGCACAGATTTTAATGAAAACGTTTCTGAAATGGCTACATTCTTGTAATCGCATATGAAACACTTCCGGATGAAGAGGATGAGATCCATGAATTGATGATTGTCTTGCTGTGTCCTTCCCGTTATAAACATAGCTATCGATTTCCTAGTCAACTGTCTCTGCACTCATTATTCACAGTTTTAAAATTTAGCGTTGTTTTTATCGGATCGTTTTCTGCATTCAAATAAAAGCCATTGTTTATACAGCAGGATTTCATAGCCAATGATTAACATTTGCCAGCCGTCCTTCACTTCTATACGAATCTCCGTACGGCCTCTTCTGTTCATTGTCAAAATTTCTGGTCCATTTTTTTCCCAAGAAATTTTCATCCATCTTCCCTCGGTTTATCTGGATGGTACCGTCACTACTAACCTATCTTCCATAGTTTGAATGACACGTTTTCGCAAATAATGAGAAATCAAACGAGATCCACCATAAACCAACGTCATTGCCAAGCTATTAGTTGAGCAAAGTTTTCTCCTTTACGAAACGTGATACTATCTTTCTAGCTCAGCCTTGATCGTCAACACTTTTCAAGCAGTGATTAATCAGTTGCCGAGCTGGGGTTTATTCCAGGGGCTGGTCGTTCTTTCCAGATACAATCTCAGAAATGCAGCATACGAGGAAGATACCAAAAGTGACTTCGGGTACCAGTGATCCACGACGCCATCGAGGCTATCGCTTAGCCTTTCTCTCGTCCGTGTTTAAACCTGATCAGCCAACGGGGATTAAGTAAACACAAAAAAGGCATAAAATTCGAGCTAGAGCCGTGGTTAAAACCACACTTAATTCTAAAAACATTGTGTGCCTCATATTTTATTTGGCGATAGAATGCTATGTTAAATGTGACCACGGCAATAGGTTAGTAAGACGGCTGAGAGAATGACAGAGTGAGAGCGTTAATGTTGCAGTGTAAACTGTTTTCTATAGTCGTATAGTGCATAACATTCAACAAGTGGTCCTAAATATCCTTGAATGTCCTACCTTCACATGTCGAGTGGATCTCGGCATTTCTCTTTTATTTTTCTTAGGTTTCTTTGCCCCAAACCCGTCATCTACAGATGTGATCAGGTTAAGATGTGGATTTGGCCGCATAGTAAACTTTCTTTTCTTATCTGAATTATGTGCAGATGGAGGAGAGTTCTCCTCAGAAAAAGTCGTACTTAGCTTTCAAGAGTGCTGACCCATCTGGATTCGAGTGATGTTTCTTGCTTGCAATTCTTCCAGGATACTTTAGAATTCTACCATTGATTGGGGTGCCACCTGCAGGGCGATATGAATCCGCATAACTTTCCGAATATTGACAAAATAAAGAAAAAAATTCTTAAGTACCGAATTTTATATGCATACTATGGCAGTGTAGAGCAGTGTTATCAACAATGATACATTATCGGCTAAGTGCGACTTGTCGTCCGTCTGCCTTCATCAAATTCATATTTCATTTTGTTGTGTTTTATATTGATTTTTTCGATTCCACTTTTTCTGAATGCATCATTTCAAATTACGCTCGTTTCTACATATGAGGGATGATTTGTTTCGTCCGTAACAATTACAATAACCGGTCGGGTCGACCGATGGATGAGTAAACACAAGGACTAATTCTCATATTCGACGTCGTTTTTTTCTCCTCGTTCTCTCCCACGACAACAATTTTGCTTCTCAAGTTTATTTATTCTTCATGGTTGAGCTTTACATATCAATCATCAATCAAATCGCCTTTTCCGCGTTTATTATTTCTTTCAAAATTTGCCACAATTATAACAATTAACTCAATAGAAGCATTAAATTTCGTAGGGACAGTCACCTTCTTGACGATTTCGTGACCAAAGCACGAAGTCAGCAGAGCTCATACCTGCTATTGAATGAAAACTTCGATAATATTTCACATAGCTAGATGAAGTAATTTTCGCTTAATTGTTAAATCTAGTCTCAAAAGAGAGGAAAGATGCACCATAGATGTATCGCTCATCTTGTTCGCGATTTTTATACTAGACTCTATTTAGTAATATGATTGGGGCACCGCAGCCGAGTGGTTGTGATGGTCGTCGCAGCGCGCTGGGAGCCGAATCCCTACCCTCAACATTCTCCGGCTCCGGCAGCCTACAACCAACGCCCAATGAAAAGCCATATCCAGGCTATCTTCGAGATTGCAAAGAAAGAACGCACTTAACCAGCATCCGACGACGTTCAAAATGAAGATGGAAAAAACGAGTTGACTGCTAGAGGTACTGGAATTCGTGCAGTGCAAAAAAGAACACAATGTGAAGACGGATCAATAAACTGCTAAATGTAATATGATTACATACACGAGTGACTTGTCTGTGATGGTGTGGTTTATCATGGCAGAAACCGCCACTAATTACGACTTGAGGATTTCTTCCTCTGACGACTTCAAGAATGGGATTTCCATGAGCAGAAATCTGCTCGAACTATTTATATTTTCTGGGTGAAAAGCCATTTTCTGCCTCAGACTCCACATCTTTCTACCTAATTGTTTTTGTAATTATGTGCTCATTCCATTATGTGATCCGATATCGTATTTATGACACTGTGCGGATCCCAGTATTTCTTACATTCGATTCGTTTATTCGCATTCATTACTTAAGATGCTCTACCAAATTATGTATGTGGTTACGGATGCTGCTCGGAATTTTTCAAACGCCGCGAATGTCATTCAGTGCTTGCTGAGTCAATTCACCCTATAATTGTGGGATAGCCATGATAAGTTAGTTGTTGCTGTGCGAATATGTGGGTGTAAATTGTTCCAAGTGATCTGGTACCGATTTTTGGACTCCGGAACGATGACAGATATAATGAGCCTTTTCCTTCCAATATTGAAGCTCCTCAGAATGTCCATTACCCTTTAGATAAACGAGTCGCATAATGCATGGATGATATGGCACAGAGAGTGGTAGTATTGAATAGATCGTGAGTATTGTGGCAGAATCTAGATATTGAAGAAAGCTCACGCATTGCAAAGATTTTCCTGATTGTATAAATAAATAAATAAATAAATATATATATATATATATACAGTTGAATAGATATACATGCATATGCATGTCCATGTGTATATATACATATATATATACATATATATATATATACATATATACATATATATATTGTATATGTAAGTCTATAGTTTCATAAGGAAATAATTCATTATATGAGTGCATAATCAATAATTTCAAATGACTAATTCCATAATTGAATATTGGATTTTTTTTCATTTACTTGACCCGCCTTTCAGATCTAATTTGTAGATCCCATTGCTTCTTGCATTGCATTCGTTTCCTCGTCATCTATCACGTTCTTCGGAATTTGTTTGTAATTTTGGCTATTTGGGGATTTATGTCATGAACGGTGTTGACTACTGATCGGTTTGATTCTTTTCTTTATTAACTAATCATAACTGAGTATGTCGAGGCAAACAGCTTGAGCTTTCAAGAGCATGCAGAATTTAGTGAAAGAGTTAATAAGAATTATGCGTGCCCGTACCCGCTTATTCAGTTCCGCATCTCTTCCTGCTCTGACGTACATTTCAAATAGCAGAGGACTACGTAGTCAGAAAGAAGGAGCATATCTTAGCTTAAACAAGATCCCAAGAGAGTGGGCGATGTTTGAAACAGCTCAAATCACTGGAGCAAGAGAAGGAAGTGACGTTTCCGGCAACATGGAAGATTAACCAAAAATCTCTGTCGTAATGTGTCGATATAATGTCAAATGGAAAAGTTGTTCACACTCTTTCTAGTCGAAATTCTTTCACGAAAAGCGGGTAGCACGGGTTGATGTATTGCTCAATTTATGTATTAATTTATTGCATTTGAAAAGTGAGATTTGATTTTGAAGTAAGGAGAATTTTGCAAAATTTGTGATATGATTTATTAATTGGTTTGATATTTGTTGGGAATATATTATCGAGTCTTGTCTCAGTTTATAACCTGCGACTCATTATAACCATACTTAATATTATAAATTGAAAATAATGCAAGATCTTTCAATCGACTCAAAGAGACTCCGCTCAAACAATAAAATCTAATAACTTATCTGTAGCCTTCCATGAGGTTTGTTATGGAATTGTATATTACTTATAGCGCGTGTCGACCTTTCTATACAGGGAATATGTCTTCGAGAAACTTACCAAACCGAAAGGCACCTTGTCTTACTTACTAATCTGCCAACTTCAAGGAGGCTGAAGGCTTGGTTAGGCCAGGACATCATCGAGCAAGCAACCACGTGTGCGTATCACAGGGTACCCCTATCCACTGCACCACGCGAGCTCCCAAATGACAATAATAACAAATGATTATACCAACTCCTCAAATACTAACCCTCTGGGGCGGTCGCTGAATTTGTAGAGCGCAGAGCGATTTGGAAGCGTCGTCCGAACTTCGTTATAGAATTAGGTTTTTCTTAACGTTTTGTTAAATTTTTCATGTTACTCTTATTCCATCTATGCTTCATGTCCTTCTGTATATTCTCCCTGTATTTGGTGGATGTATCACTTTTCTATGTGAAGAAGAACCATTGTCTACCATCTAATGATGCTTTCAATAAAAAGGTAAAGGATAAAGCTCTCAGCGTTGGTCAAGCCCTTGAGGAACGTGCGAGATGCATTTGTCTCTAATTATTAGCTTCCTTCAAGGTGATTGAATGTATATTTGGCCTTTACAATGACTCGCAGTGGCCTACGGATGTATTAAGTCCGTGCTGCTATCCTCCCAACGATTATATAGTTAGTACTAATTTAAAGACTTTGACGGTATGGAGATTTAGTGAAGCTTGAACGCGAGATTAAGTGGTCGAACGATCGACCTCGTGTGAAATGCAGAGCACTTCCAACCACTGCGCCAGACAAGCTCCATGATACTGCATAGCATTTAATGAGTTGGAATAGGGCGCATAAAGAATATCACTGTAGAAAACTTATGGTTTTGATACTCCCTTATTTTATACAATAGTCAAGTCACGTTGAATGAAACAGAAAGCAAGCAGCAGTTTGTCAAAAATAATTATGCCTACTGCCTGTGACGTTATTTCATCGAATAACTCTCAGAAGATCTCTCAATAATCAGCATACCTCATGAGTTGAAACTCCTTTACAATTGTAGCAAAAAGTTTATCCTATCGTTCAGCAGGAGCTGACTTTTTTTTAAATCCACTTATACTGTACTGTGATGTTAATTTGTCGTAGAGACTTTTCTCATGGGGCAGGTGCAGCGCTTAGGTATTTTTGGTTAAATGCCCTTAAAGCAATTTAGCGTACATTGAAATCCATTTTCTGACTCTTTGAATGATTTTAATGTTAACACATGCGGGAGTTGTTGAGAGTCAGTCAACACAACGGAGTTTCCGTGGTACGCCATCTGCTCCCTTTGGTATCCTTCTACAGTATTATAAAGAAGTTTATGCACAAGGGGTGAATTTGTGCAGAGTATTGTGAAGTTGCTAATCGCAGAAGCATGCCAAGAACTAAATTTTACTATCTAAATAAATATTTTGATCAGAAGATTTTGCCATCTGTGCAGTTGAAGACTAGGATAACCTGTTCGATCGCTTTTTGGCAAAAAGTGACGATAGAGATCGGTGTCAAAATTAAAATTTTATAAGATAATCATGGAGTGGTCCAGAAAAGTGCTGCCGCCCACCGTTTGGCTTTTGATGGTTTTTAGGTTTAAATGTTAACCGATGTTGATCTTATAAATTGTAATGTTCCAATAAAAGTCTAGAATATCAGTGATGTGTAAGATAAGAATCAGGATTGATCATCTTTCCCAAAGAACTACTCTACGCAATGATGAATGCGAGTTCGCTTTACGCTTTCTTCGTCTACATACTAAAAATAGCTGCGCATAAGTTACTTATAAAAGTCGTACAATGTTGAACATCTGCTTTCAAATTACACCTCGCCAGACAGGCAGTAAAATGTACAATAAGCGTTCAGAACATGCTCTTTTTCTATGAATGCACTTTCTTCACTCAAAAGTGCAGATTTCTGAGAGGCGTAAACGCCATTCATACCAGAAATGCCTTTATGGAAGGTTCCTTAGCGATATCCTATTTTTTCGTTCACCAAACTTTGCTATAATAATCGCTGAAAAATCCGCTGCAATGGTGAAACGACGAATTAACTACTTTTTAGACGAAACGTAATTTTCTCGTCGTTGCCATAACGCACTAACATGGCACTCCTTAAAACCAAGCAAAGCATTAGAATCTGCACTTCTGCAACTATCAAACGACTATGAAACTTCAGTGGAATAATTCGTTCTGGAAAAAGTCATGCACACACGAGTGCAACATGCACTATTCACGTCAAAGACTAAGTGTAATTCTGTTTTTGTTGGTACGGCGCAATGAGAAGATTTTTCCGGAACCCAAGCTTCGTCTTAAATTCGTAGTTTTTTGAGCTACTGAACAACTACTAAAAGTCCGTTGGAAATTTCATGGCTGGTGGAGAAAATACGAATGCCACAAATGTTAGAAAAGTACAATCCGTTCCCAAAAAAGCTAATAATATTGGTATTGGATCAGAGACAAAGTTCTGTCGTATTATTTGTTATTTTTATTCATTTGTATAGCAATTTCTTCCTTGGTCTTTTTCATCGCGTTTGATGTCATTCAAAATCTCGCTCTCTTGAGATTCTAAATATGTAAGCATTTTATTTTCTGTATTTGTACAAAATTTTTTTTATCAGCTTGAGAACTAGGTTTCGTCGTATTTTTTCGCTGTTCATACTTATTTGCAATAAATTTATTTTTTTATCCTTTTTCATTGCGTTCTATGTCATTCGAGAGCCTGTGATTTCGGAATTCTAAGTGCGAAAACCATTTTGTTTTTCATGCCTGTATGAAATTTTCTTTCTTTTCAAGATGAACACTTAAAAACCTAAGTCGTAAACCACTGGGCCATCTACTACCGGAGCAACGAAGTACTGTGTAGAGCACTCAGACACAAAGTGTGATCTACTCAGATGGTTTAAGAACTTTCATCAAGGCGACAGCAACACGTCAAAATCGGCTTTATCGAAGGAGCGTCAAGAAAACTTCACATATGGCGCTCCTGGCATTGCGAGAGATTGAAGAATTAGGCTGAAAACGTTTAATTCATCCACCGTATAGTCCAGATGCTACTCCAAGTGTTTACTATCTTTTTAGGTCTCTGTAACATCCCTGGTAGGATTGCCAAAGTCGAATTGCTCTAAAGCACCTGCATTCATTCTAAAGTAACGAAATTTGCACAGTTACTAAAAATAATATGGCTTACATATTTTGAATCTGGAAATTACGAGCTTTCGAATAGCATCAAGCGCAATAAACAAGGGATAAATCTATCTCAAATAAACGAAATTAGTAAAAAAAGAAACGACAGAACAAAGTTTCCAACCTAATAACAATACGGATAGGTATCGTAGTTGTAGTGATGCCGCTCATTCGTAATGCGATGCTCGTTCGACCCTGTCTTGGCTCAGCTATGCCCACCTCCCTTCCGCCTGTTGTTTGGAACATCGCACCAACTTTTCCGGGAATAGCTCATTCCCTGAAATCTAATTCTGAAAGCTCTAGTACGACTATCTTAGGAGTCCAGAAAAAATCGATTTGACACTCGCATTCAAGAGTTTTCACATAGGAAGGCAATGACCCTCTAAACAACTCTCGAACCCACTATGAAATGTTTAAAAACCGTTATGAGTGATAAATGTGAGGGAAGGAACGAACCTGAAAAGTTTTGAAATCCACATAATATTATGTTATAGAAAAAGTTCTGACATATTGCCCAAGAAAGAATTCTCAAAAATGTATTTCCTGCAAATTTGAGTTTATCAGGAAGCCTGTTTTCTTACGCATCGAATTCCATGAAGAAGGAAACCGACTGGCCAACAAGCCAAGAGAGCGACATCCATGAGAAGTCGATCGCCAAGCAGTCCTGAATCAAATTGAAGAAGATATATCAATAAGCTGCCGGATGTTGGCTGACGAGTTTGAATGTGTGATTCATTGATGATTTGGCACATTCTCCAGAAGACCGGCAAGCAATGGTTGTTTGGATTCGTTTGAGCTTAATTAGTGTGCAGTCAATTCGTACGCATTTTGAAAATGCGCGAGAATTTTTCTGTAATCTATTACATGTAACGGTGAGTTGTATAAAATATATAGAAAAATGGAACAATAACAATAATCGATCGACGGCCAGTGGACGAACTGACAGCCGACATGCAAGCAAGTCGAAAGTTGCGGCTCCAGTAGCTGATGTATTCCATTGTGATGAGCTCGTGCACTCAAAGAAATCCTATTTCCGACTACTTAAATGATTTTCTGGTGAACGCTTCATTGCAAGTGATTTCCGTTAAACGTTGATGATCTCGTGGAACGTCTAAGAAATGCTGCTTCTCAGTGATTTATTGAATTTCGACCTTGATTTACTCTATGTTCTAATGGCACTTATGAAGTGTTAATGTACACTGGTTTCTCTCGGTAAAAGTCGTTTATTCATCTACATGATTTGTAGTGAACTCACGACGTGTTGGATCAATGGTGCCCTGAATTACACACGGGTTCTTCACTTCAATCTCCAGCTTAGAGCTAACAAACACTTCATCTCTCCAATACCACAAAATATTGCCAGGCTTGTACTGCAAAAAATAAAAGTACTTAGCTGTCAACTCAGCAGACTTACTCATGGCAGTACATAAGCTAAACATAAATTCAGCCACTTTTGCGATGCTAAAAACCCATGAATGAGTATGAATGCGTAGTTCGTCCCTCAAAAAGATGCCACGAACCCCGTGAATGAATATGAATGCGTACCTCGTCACTCAGATATCGATCAATGCCGACTGCTTATCCCGTAAAGAATATGACCCATCATGATATATTGTGTAAATCCCAGCGCTTTCATAGGCCGATTCCTTGCCATGCATTCATTACCAATGGAGATCTTAATGGAACACATGAGTCACGAAGGTTCTTCCATCCATTTCGCTCTCATTATGATCCATAGTGGCAGTTCGCCTCATGTGTTCAGATGTTTGTGACTACCGTTCTGTGACCGTATCCTAGTGCCAATACAGTTGTCTCGCAGGAGCCACAAACGTGTGCGTTCATCTCGTAGACGCTTGCCCTAGGATTTACTCAATCGTTCTTTCACTGTTACCACCATTTTCGCATCATATCATCGACCAATATACGGCTAAGATCAGGTGTAAATTCTCCGAATTTCAAAAACAGGATAGCTTTCAGAGATTCAAACCACTTCTTTGAAACACGATAATTTGTGCGTTTTTATACTGCAGAATACATTGCTCAATCATTCAGCGATTTTTGCCTGGATTTCTCAACATAGTCAAAGTGCCCCTTCGAGATTGATAAAACTGATATGATTGATTTTAACCTGTTAAGCTTGCCGAGTTAGGAGGATCGCTACATATTTTGCTGCTTATTTACTTTTTTTATCTTTTCCTCGAAGTGGTCCTTCACGTTTTCTAGAGGTCGTGCATCCTAAATTCTGATCATACCCGAAAATTCCGTAGATTAGAGTGGCCTGTGCTGGGAAATGTACGTTGGAGTAATTCCAGTAATTTTAGTTTCTTACTGATTTGGTAATTTTTATTAATTTTTATCTAACTTGTTCTTGAAAAAAAGGAAAAAAATCGTAAAATTATTTTTTTACTGAAAGCGCGTGTGCTTGTCCGTCCTTTTTTTGCAGAAATTACAACGCCTCTATCTATGGAAATTTGGGGCAAATTTTTTTTCGCTAATAAAGTGTCTTGTATTCGTGCTATTCCAATTTATCCAATCTAAACCTACTGCTTTTCTCATTTTGTCGCTTTTTTGAATTTTTTTGAGTGCTGCTCTTGGATGAAATGATAACGTGTCTTCAATCAAATATTTTATACAAATTTACATTCCACACAAATGTCCTTTTTCCCCCAATCGAGTAACTTATTATCTACTGTAGTGGTGACGGTGAGGAGCATAGACACGGGTTACGACGTTGAGTTCCTTTCCTATGTGGATGCTAAAATGACGTGTAAGAGCATCACTCTGTGCTCAGCTAAAGTAAAAGTTTACCAAGCCTCTGATCAAGAACGGATCCGTTCTTCATAGATATACGAGAGTACGATGGCATATGGCGTGACACGTTACATTATCTGAAGAAACGAGCTGGACAATTTTTATGGAGATCTTTTCAGACATCACTTTTCAGTAGCATGGTGGTATTTTCTGTGCTCGTTCGATCTGCATCGTTTTTTTGAAAGACGTTTTCATAAGGATTGTGAGAACTGCAAATGGTTTCGGTGGCGTAAGTCTTCCAACAAACGTCTCTTTCAACTGCTAATTATCATCAACCTTATTAGGTGTATTGAACACATCGCGTAACTTTCTTAATTGAAGGAACGAAAGTTTTCCCTGAGCATACCGCTGGATCGAAACTTTAAGAAACATTTTGAACCAGGCAGTCGTAGGAAATTCGTTCTAAATTTTTCAGTTTTACAAGGAAATCGAATTCGTCCTCCGATGTTAGATTGCATTGAGGTGTTTTTCTGTTGTACTTATACGTTGTAATTTTTAAGTCATCAAAGTTGTGTTCTACCTCTCATCACATTTCTCTGACAACCTCGTAATGGCATTTTACCACAGAGTCCTCAACTTCTTCAAAACATCCTATTACCTTCCAGTTCTTCAAATTCTCCTTGTCGCAGATGGTAGAACTAAGTGCATAATGTAATTCAGCGTCCATTACAATTTTATGGAGATGGAAATGTCATCATTATTTGTGACCAGACTATTCTATTCCATTCTTTTTGATTGAAATCCTATGAGAAGAAGAGCATCGATACTGCGGGCCTCAACAGATTCTTCACCTAGCTGGTATTCTGCTGGTTCCACAACATTTCTCTATACTCTATCCAAACTTCAGATATTAGTGTTGATACACTTTTTCGCTTTTGTGATGAGAATCACTTTCGACTTTTTGAAATGTACTTTGCACGGCTAGTTCAAACCAGCAACTTAGTTAATCAGAGTTTTCACTTTCGACTATGAATCTTTTGCTTTCTGCAGTCATTCATCTCGTATCGCGGATAGGAGGTGATGTTCTTCGGCTTTAGATTGCATCTGCAAATAATTCATCTTCCAGCATGCTCTATGTCAATATTTGATTTATGACGGAGCTTCGGCTCCATTGATATAGTTACATGGACAGATTAGACCCTCTCGAAAACTATCATCCAGAAATGAACCGATTATCTCAACATTATGTCAAATTTGGTGCAGTAGTTTAGGACTCGGGCGAGTATCCTGTGCACTAGAATCAGCGTAACACATTGTAAGAAATGAAGAGCGATGGCTCTGTCATGAAATGCGAAAGAAGTAAGATTAGATAGAAGGGAATACATTAGGAGAAAATGAAAACGATTTAAAGAATACCAGCAGAACTGTGTTCGTTGCATTCTCAAGCTAGCTATATCTACAGCTCTGACCCTCAGGTTGTATCCTTACGCGAGCATCTTCACAGATGCCCGATTCCAAGGCAACACCGTGAATGCTCGAAGGGCCATTTGAACATCGAGGCGGAGATTTCTCTAAATAATAGGTCGTTCTAAAAGTTTTGGCATGAGAGAAATAAACACCGAATTTATTAACCAGGCGTGACTAGAATTGCATGAACAAATTCGTTCAATTACGCATTTTTTTGCAAACATTGTGGCATAACAACTTACCTATACTTGCTATGGAGGTGTCTTGGTAGCAAACTCGCTTGCTACTCATACACGAATGGCCCGTAGGAGAAAATACTAGCAGAGCGGCGCGCAAGATTGATGGAGCTTTTCTGTGGACATCCCGAACACGACTCATCCTCCAGACTGTTTTCTCGAGCTTTGAACTTCGCGAACCACTTCCTAGCCCGTCCTTTTTTACCGTATCATCGCCTCAAGCTCCATCAATCTTGCGCGCCGCTTCACTAACATTTTCTGTCATGCGCCATTCGTGCAGGAGTAGCAAGAGAATTTGTTCCCAAGACAGCTCCATTTTGAAGCAAGGTAGGCAAGTTGTGTATTAAAATGTTTACACGAAAATACACAATTGAACGTATACCAAAACCGTGCGATTTAAATTGCTTCGTGGACAATAAATTTGGTGTTTGTTGCTCTAGTGCCAGAAACTTATGAGCAACTTAATATCCAACTAAATTGAGATGATATATTTCGTATACAAAGGGTTTAAATCAAAGCTAAAGCAAATGCATAATACTTGTTACAAAGAGAGCATAAGAAAACACTTTTGACTCACAAAGTTTTGTTATAGTAACCTGAAAGCGCTTTAATATGGCTGTTTCTTTGATTTTTAACAATTACGCTTACCACTCCAGAAGTATTAACTTTAAAGTTGTGCTAGCAGCTCCGCTATGTGAGGAGCAATACTCTTTAATGTGCTTAGTTATTGTATACTTTGCCTTTATACCGTAATCATTTTGATCGAATACCAGCAGAAGAGATTTTTTTCAAGTTAAACTTTTCAAGAGTATGAACGTCCTGTCACTGCGGTTCCTTATCAGCAGTCGTCGGCCTCATCACTGAATTTGGTGAATTGTGTAACACTCTTAGTTGGTTAGGCCTATACGTACTACTTAGAAAAATGTTAGAATACACTTGAGAGCCAGAATTGAGAATAATAAGGTCGTCTTTACCACAACCTGATACCTCAGTTCTTCATATTATTTATGGAATTAGCCCGCTCACCATGTCATCATCATAGTCCAAGTACATATAGCTGAGTTAATGGAGTCATTGTCGCTTTATTGCGAGTGACTGAAACATTCGATGAGAGCCATGCTGAATGAACGACGCTTTCCTTAGATCCAGTCGAACCACCCAGGCGTTGCATAGACTACAATTTGTTCCACATGGCTAATACTGGATACTATGATACGATGTCATCTGCAAAACAACGCTCACTAGCTGCTGGCTATCGACCTTCATTTTTCATACTATCACATTCCACTTTTCCCATGACGTCCTCATTTGGTTGTGAATAGGTATTTTGTGGGGAAGTTCATTGTGTGCCATTTGTGTTGCGAATTATCATGAAACAAATCAGAATGCTGCCTTGAAGGATGGGAAATGATACCAGTTATTGTTGTCCTCGTTTCTTGCATTATTGTTGCTGATGTTGTTGTTGTTGTTTCTGTTTGATGGCTGACGTCTCAGCGGTTTCGCCAGCTTGAGGGCCGTTTTGTAATGTTTGAGAGTTCGTGGTTTTCAAAACTTTTTTGCCTATTTCAATCGCAGATAAATTTTTTAGCTCCATTTTACAGCAATTCAATGCTTCACGTGTATGATAGCACTGCGTATATTGTCTCTTCATGCATAAGCTTTTTAACTTTGTTTACTCGCTTGAATTATATGAACAGTGCTAAGTATGAGTTGGACGTAGAGATTCAAGTAGACAAAAGGTTAAACTTTAGGCCACTGTTAATTAGGAAGTGTTAGATACTTGTAATGCATTAAATGTTTGCTAGTTTTCTCAGCGATTATGTGCATGAAGTCTCTGAAAATCTTTAACAACGAGATAGACTTTTGCTGCTTTAGGTCTCCGAAGTAAAATGGGAGGTGCCGTGACAGAGTGGTTGTGATGCTCGTCGCGGCGTGCGTGGAGCTGAGCTCCACCTCACAGCACTCTCCCCCAGTCAACAAGACCACTCTATGGAGCGCCACAGTCAGGCTATGCCCGAGATTTCAAGGTGGCAACTTGACCAGTGTTGTTCGTCATTAAAAAAAAAGACGAAGAAACGGCTCGAATGCTAGAAGTGCTGGGATCCGCACAACAAAAATTCTGACGACGTGTCGTGTAACTTAATAAAGATAAAAAACTTTAAACTACCTAGTGAAAGTCGGACTTTCAATTCAACAAAAATATCTCTTTATCTTCAGTGAGCAGACTCGAGATTTTTGATAAGATATATTCGTTGCAACACTAGCTAACGTTTCCGCGGTTTCTTCAGAATTGGAAGACTTAACTCTACTTCTCGACAAGCACATAGCCTGACACACAATCTACCCACTAAAACACTTTACGACCTAAATAGATAAAACTTCGTATATAAATGTGCAACTGATGCTGAGGTTATGAAGTGTTTGACTGATAAGATTACGTGTTATCTGACTCTGCTAGGCTGTGACGAACTCGAAGCCGTTGAAATGATAGGTACTGTCAAATAAACCTTGTTAACAACCTAGTTTATGCTCAAGAAAAAAAATGACTTATTCGATAAGCCTCTTTTCTCCAGTTTCTATTCTAACTGATAAGATTATTTTCTCCATTTTCCACTTTAATTGAGGTGTTTCGAAGTTTTCGCTGTGCTTACAGCAAAATACTCTATGACATGTCTAGATGTATGCTATATATACTTACGCTTTTGTTCTCATCGCCGACGTCAGTGTTCTTCTTAACAACACTTCCGATCTTCAACGCAAAACATTCTAAATCATCTTTGCACCAAAACAGGGCTTCTGTATCAAATGCAGTAGTTATGCAATCATTGAACAAACTGTTTATTGTTTTTTAGCAATAACTTTTTAACAGACTGTTTTTGACACCTCGTTTGAAATTCATTTGGTCTGATAGTATTTTGAGCCTTGTAGAGGTCTGTTACGGCATCTCTACTGCTAGACGTATGTCTCGGTGTTCTCGCATACCTCATCAATAGTACATTTTTTCGCTTTGGCCCTATAACTACGGGCAGCGGCACGACATATGTATCACTCGATATAGAGGGTCTTCTCATGAGTTTTGGCACTAGTGCAATAAACATTAAGGCTATGCTCATCATCTCTTGGGATCAAACAGGGCCAATTCACTGTGACTTCCTGCCAACCGGGGAGGCGATCAACGCCGAGCCTACTATGAACACCTGGACCGCTGCCATGGGAGACGAGTTCTATGAGCGCAGTAAGGGACCGCGCATACCTTGCATAGTGTTTTACAACGGCGACGTTGTCGCAATCTCATCATGCTTCAAGACAACACAAGGCTGCATGTCGCCAAATTGGCAAAGAGGAAGTTGACCGAACTAAGCTGGAAGTGCTGGATCATCCGCCTTACAGTCCTGACTTGTCGCCGTCTAAGTATCACCTCTTGCGGTTGCTGGGGCGATTCCTGAGTAAGAAACTCCGAGACGTCAATCATTGGCGATGAGAGTTGGCAACTTCTCTGGATTCAAGAATGACGAGTTCTATGAGCGCAGTAAAGGTGACCGCGCATACCTTGCATAGGGTTTTTGTCCAATTTTAATTACTGTTGATCGATAAATTGGTGTATTCCAGTACCAAAACTTATGAGAAAACCTGATGTTATATTATGTCATATCAAATTTTAAGCAAGGTCTCAACAAAAGTCAATCAAAAAGGTATTGTTATATGCGTTTGTGTCAGCCATGAACAATTGAGTCGAAATCACTTTAGACCGCAATATCAAGTGTCTTTGCACTTGACGTCAAGTGATACATGTTCGGCGCTACTACCTCTATTTGTAGGAGTGAACCAAAGGCATGTACTACTGATGAGGTGTGCGAGGACACGTATGTCTTGCACTAGAGATGCCATACTATACTTTTAAAAGGCCTAAAAAGATCTATCAACTATTGTCTACATTCGTTAAAAGAATCTTAACTGTAGGGAAGATCAAGAAAGCGTTGAATGGCTCAGCGTTTAAACCTTCCGTAATAGACGCACTACCTTACAATCCAGAGAGCATCTTATAGATTAGTTAATGCCTGTGTAAACTTTACGCTTGTGTAATGGGATCTCCAACACTTTCTTACAATCATTCAACGAAATGCTCAGAGATTGTCTCAGCTTGGCTACCTCCATGACTGCAAGAACCGTCTAGACCAGCAATTAGCGAGATTCACAAAAAAAGATCTAATTCTCAACCAGCAGCCCAAGCAATACATAGAATATTCGAAGACATTTGTGGAGGATGATCGCAAGGAAATGACTTGAATGCAAAAAGTGCTAAGAGCCGCAAAGTAAATTGCGTAAACGGGTCGTGTAAAAATGAAACGAAAATATTGCAGTTTACCAGTGTCTTAAGCTATTCTTCTACCAATTGCTCTACCACTGGATCATGGTGGCGCTGGTCTGCTTGAGCTACGGGGATTCAAACAAGGTCTATGTGCATCAAAAGACTCATCTGTCCACTTTGCTACAAGCGAACTATGCAATATCTTCATTTCAGCAAAAAAAAAAAACTCTTGGGAGTCTTTCATCTGTCTATAGCAGCATAAATGTTATTTAATTGGTTTTTTGAAAATTTCTCTACCTTATTGAACTTAAAAGTTTTCATTTCAACAATTACAGAATTTGTCAGTACTTAGATCCTCTCAAATTGCCATAACAAGTTATGTCAACGTGGTTTTTAGTCCATCTTGATTTTTAGTTTACTTTTTCGTCTATTCAACAGAGTAGATGCAATTTCCTTCGTCTTTTGTTTTTGTTCATCTGTCAGGTATTTCTCTACTTTATTGCACTACTTGTTGTCACAGCAAAGCAATATTTCTCAATGTATCTCTGTTGTAGGATGGAATGCCACCCAGACGTGACCCTCTAAAATATCTTACCTATTATCCGTTTTCCGTACTTGCTGTATCAAAATCGTTTATATTGGTGAGCTTGTTCGTATTTGACAATATATCAAGTAAGCTCCATCATTCATTTTACGTTATTTTATGCGATCTGCCACTAGATTTTTGGTGATCCCGACCCTTCTGCTTTCATTCGGCTTCCTGTCCCTTTCTGTCAACCACGAGAATTTTATGGTCCTTGCATGTGTAGATTCAGCTTCCACCTGGAGGCCTTGTCTTCTTGTGAATGTCACCGGGACGCTGGCTCATTTTACTTTTTCCGGAATTCTGGAATAACTCTATTTGAGCGTTTTCGGATTCTCGATATACGCAGTCGTGCGCTCTTGAAGATCAAAGGATTTTCACTTTCAAGTTTTCATTTGTGTTTTACGTAAAGCAATAGAAGTTCTGAACATCATCTCTACATATTGAACAGTGTTTTGTGAAAATATGCCATAGTAAGGAGTAATGCACGAAAGTTTTGCGTAATATGTAGATTCAGAATTGAGATAAGTAATGGATGAATGATGAGATCAGAAATAAAACTTGAAAATCCCACGAAAACATTGGGGCAAACTTATATGGGAAGCTCAGAATATGTTTAGATTTTGAGCTGTCTAGATCAAAGTCTTCAAAAACAATAGAATGTGAGTACAAACTTGAGTCTTTAGCAGACACAACATCTGGAGCGGCACTATTCACTCAAACTCTTATAATCAGTAACATTCTGATCATTAAGAGCTCTAAAAATAAGCTCTCTGCACTGATGCATCTTTGAAGGATGGGTCATACATTTGACTTTTTCAAGCATCGTGTGAGGTGAATGAATGCAAATCTGGACCTTACAATGACTTGCGGTGGCTCACTGATGTAGAAAGTCTGTGCTGCTATACTCGTAAACAAGTTTGTTCCCAGTTTGTTGACTACGGAGAGATAAAAGGCCTGATGAGCTTTGGATGCGGGATCGAACAATCGACAACGTGTGTGCAGGACATCCCTAGCCACTGCACCACAGGAGCTACTAGCATTTTGATAAACACGTCTGTCGAGCTGTACAAGAACTCATCAACAGACCACATAAAATGTTGGCTCAAATAATAATTATGAGGAATTTTGAATTTTGAGCGTGGTCTTAATAAAACACTCGAAATAAGACGTATAATAATACAAAAACTACCAGCCAAAAGCAATCGAGTGCTGAAAAAATAACAATCCTGTGATTTTCACTTGACGGCGATTGTGTAAATCGTTGGGCGTCGCCTATTTCTCTATATAGGGAGTAGGAGCCCCCAGAGGATTGGCTGAAGACAAAGGGCCTGCCCGTCTGACGAGACTGCAAGGCCGAAGCACGTGTATCGGGCTGCACCAAAGCCAATTGACAGGCCACATGACATGTTGGCTCGAATAGTGATTATGAGATACATTCTTATAACCATTTCATTGTAAGATGGATTTTGCGGAGGTACAGCGAAGTTAGACCGTGATGAGTCTTGTGGATCGGATTTTCATCTGTCACTTTATGAAAAAATCTCATCTACGATGTGGCTAGTTTTTAGGCACTGATTTAGTTTAAACATGGGATTTTAAATAGATATTCAAATTACTTCTTTTCGGTTTCCGTCTGATATCCGAGAGATGAACCCCTTACATCACATTGAAATCTGTGCCACCCATGCAATAATGATGAGTGACAAATACACTGATTTTGGGCACTGAAATAAAAAGTAATGGGAAACCTAATCGAATGCGACACACGTTTTATTCGAGAACTGGATTGATGATAGTTGTTAGCTAGAGGTAGACATTCTGGCAGTTGTCGCGTCAAAATGAATGAGGGTATATGAAAATGCAAGAGTGAAAAAAGGGAATGAAAGAAGGGGAGGCACTGGTGAAAAATTTCCAAAAATACAAGAAGACATGAAAAAATAAAGAGAAAAGCTCTCGGCAATGATCAATTCCTGGGAGAGCGCCATGCATTCGTCTTCACTTTCTAACTTCATTTGAGGTAATCGAATGCTTATCTCGCCTTCACAGTGACTCGCGGAAGGTTCCGCTATATCGAGTCAGTGCTGTTTATCCTCCCAGGCAAATCAGGAATCAATCTGTTACCAATTTACCGACCCAAAAGGGATAGATGGTTTGATGGGCTGCTGTGGGCTTAAAATTAAACCATCGACCTTGCATTTGATGCAAAGATCCTCTAGCCACTGCGCCATATGCGCTCATACTAAGTGGAAAATATGAGGAATTATCGTTTTAGGCGATCTACGCTCTGAGCGTGTGCGTCTGGCAATGGAATCCACACCCACGTCAACACGGCTTCGTCATTTTCATCGTACCCGTTCTGAATTTGGTCGGTTGCGCATCTGCTCTGATTTCGGTCTGGTTTATGATTCAGAAATTCTACTGGAAGCGAGTGGTGAGCATGTTTTAACACGTTGTTCCTAGGTTTCCACTCAAAATTTTTACTTCTATTCACTCAAAATGTTTTCTAAGTTTTATTTAGCAAGTTTTTAACGTCAATGAATTAACATGTGAAGGTTTCGACATGCTTTTCATATTGCGCATCTCGTAGATTTTCCTTAGATTCTCCCATACTTGAATTTTTCTGTAATCGCATCCATTCATAGTTGTAGCTAATAAATTCATTTTATCTAAGAAGTACCAGCTCTACGGCGGATTCCGTTTTTGCTGATAAGCAAAAGCAAGGTTATCAACCTAGAATTCATTTATATACCACTTAGGTTTCGGGGGATCTCACCTTCTACAGACGCTCTTTACGAGTCTTCCACTGACTATTTCACGTGGAGACGTGCCCTACAAAGTTTATATGCATGAGCAGAGTCAACTTCCGCTGTTATTCCACTCTATATTGTTGATCTCCAGAAGGGATATTCATTGGAGGGCTCTTAGAGAGTAGTTCCGGAGTAGGCGAAATCCGCCGAACAATCAGCTTTTGTATCAGAATTCGTGGCAGTAGCCTCATACTCTCTTCAAGAGCTTAGAATGATGCAGAAGTTAAGCAGCTTTTTTTAGAAATATGCGACGGATAATCATATTATAGCAAGAACGGCATTCTAAGTATTGAAGTTGTATTCTGGGCACGCTGAAAGTAACGTTAAGCACTGCGAAGTCAAAAAATTATCCAAATTTTTTTAGGAACTTTCACTTGACCTCAGTGGTGTCGTACTTTCACTGATGGGAATGAGTATCCTGCTGCTTAGTTACAACATAGATTCATCGTTACGAAATTATATCGCGGTAGGTTCAAAGTAGAAATATTGAAGATGGTATGGTGAGTGTACAGGTGTGTGCGTGTGTGCGGGTGTGCATTTATGTATTGGATTATCCCATAATTCAACATTATGACACTTTTATTGATTCAATTGTCATTAATTTGAAGTAATAAAGAACCAACATTTTATTTATAACATGATCAGTAATATGCAACCATTTGAAATTAGAGTCTTTTTCTCCAAAAGAATGTGGCGGGCGATCAAGCGATTAAGGGAATCGATGAGGTCACTTTCGAGCTGTTGCAGTCTTCGAGTTTTTTCCCGCTAATGCTGCTTCTGGGCACGGAAAATATCATAGTCCGATGGAGCGATATTAGTTTTATACGATGGATGTGATACCGTAATCCGACTCAGTTTCTCCGACGTGTGGCGAGTCAGCTTTACAAGGTGAGTTCGAGGGTTATTATGGAAAAGAGCGACACCACGTCGTTTGGGATTCTTCTTTCGCAATTCCGCGGTAAACTTCCGTGGTTGTTTTTTTACACTCGACATTAACGCTTGTTGTTGGGCAGTAGCCAAAAGAACATGCCATCCCAATCTTAGAAAATCGAGAGCATAATTGCCCGATCATGGAACCTGGGCTTTGGATGAGCTGACGAATCTTTGCCGTGAAGCAGTCAGTAGGTGTCTGCTTATTGTTCTCTTAGTCAACTCAAAACTCAGCTTCAATGATCAACTGAGAAAGTGCTGTATGTGTGATCGCAGCGGAGACTTTTGCAGATGGTACGCGTGCAGTGCGGACGTGTCGGTCAGTGCATGAAATATGCATCAAGGTTTCATTCTCCACTAGCGCATTTCATTTAGGTGCCTCCTACAGCTATATCCATTCAGGTTGAAGCTACTAGAACATTTTCTAACATACCACAGAAATCTTCGCAGTGTCTCGAAGTGAAATGGAAAAGAAAACTGAATAAAACAACAGTGCAAAAAAATTATGAGGCAACCCAATATTAGCACGTTGACAACTATCTGAGCTGTTATCAACTCAGACCGCACGCCGCCTGCGTGGCGCGAGCCTTTATGGTTACGCCTTGCAATAAAACTATGGAAATTTGTTTGATATTTTGAGGTACTGAGAAGATGCTATCGCGATTAAATAACGAAATATAGCAAAAAGACTTCCATAAAAGGTTTATAGTTGCGGGAATGCCCGTATATCGAAAATCATCTATGTTGCAACGTGAAAAGCACATTGTTGTGAAAGGGAACATTTATCGAGCTGTTTCTTAACTTCGTTTCTTTCTTTTCACCCACGTTTTTGAGATCATTCGATAGCTTGAGAAAAGCCTATTTCCCACTAAGTTTGCTTTGTGAAGTGACTTTTTGTTACGGTCTACTAACAGAAAAAGGTAAAATTTTGCAAGCAGAGTTCACTCTTTGTATCTATGTGGTTTTTTCCTTGAAATCCGGGATTTCATAAGGGAACATCTCCAGCGTTTCTGCTATAGATGAATGATGACAGCTTTATCGATGTCTCTCCTATCATAGTCTACCAATTACTGGCGATGAAATCCCTTTAGTAGCGATAAAAATCCACATTCAATTAGAAAACTACCAAAACGTCATTGTAGCCGTGGCGCTTGTCGGGCGACGTCGCCGCGTACCCACGTAGGATTTTAACGTCAATGTCAACTTGTGGAATTTTCGTTCCGCACTCAGGAAAGGCGCGCAGATTACCGAGCTTTCTTGGTTGCTTCTACCACGATATAATCAGAGAATGTCCCTCAAGTGTGCACGGCTTGTGCATAGTGTGTGTGTGTGTGTGTCAATATTATGGCAAACATGGGAATAGCGAAGTAATGGTGCAGCCCATAGCAAACTGAAATGTAGTTCGACCGGGAAGAATAGGCTTGATCATCGTTTTGTTAGGTTGGTGCAAAGGCAATTGCGGTTTAAAGCCGTGCTTTTATATAGCATCATAACTAAGCTCATGCACATCTTTCTTCAACCGAAATAGGAACCATTACAATCAGCACTTATTCATCAACAAAGATTAAGTTTGTTTATTTTTGTAGCATGAAAAAGGGTGCTTGGGAGAACTAAAAAACTCTTGTAAAACATTCGCTGCACTGTCTTCCTTGTGGAAGCGTTTTTCCTGCCAAAATTTGTCGAGATGTTTGATAAGTGATAGATGATGCGCGCGAGGACGACGCAAAACTTGTAAACCAATTCGTTCACGTTTTGAAGCGATCATTGCGCGTGTGGTTGCCGCCTGGATGAAGCAGAACCGCAGTTACTCTTGCACCAACCTCATCCACTCTTCCGGTTTGCTTCAAACAGCAAACGACCGTACGATAGTCGGCGTTGAAATCTTTCGCGACATCTCGTGAAATCTTGAGATGACCAGCTTCGATGACTGCTCTCAATTGGTGGTTGTCAATTTCAAATGTCCAGCCACTGCGTTCCTCTACTTCAAAACACTCATCTCTTTTACTAAACCTCTTGAACCACTGCTACACTGTACATCGCTAGCAGTTTGTGTCCCACATGCGTTGTTGACGTTGCGAGTTGTCTCTGTGCTTTAAGACCCATTTTGAACTCATGGTTGAATCGTAATTATTTCACATCAACCACATACATCCTTTCCATAGTCTAACAAAAAGTAAATGAACAGCAGATAAAGCCTCATCAGCAAGAGAACATAGAACGATAGATGAGCATCAAAATGATCTATATTATAAATACACTTATTCAAATTTCATTCCAATATCAAACGGTAAATTTCAACTATACATAAACCGCCAATATTTTTGTTTCAACCTGATATGATATCCGAAGAGAAGACGAAATCTCTAAAGAACAGGTGAAACAACACGCGAAATGTTTGAAGACCCTTATGGACGGTGAATGCTACAAAGTGTATCAAGTACAAAAAGTGCTTGGATCACCAAAGTAAATGCGATGACGGGCCATGTAGATTCAAAATAAAAAGGATAATGTGGCGTAAAATTGGGAGAGGTCTAGTGTGAATAAGAGAAACAAGTCATTACCGATAAAAGATGAAGGAATAATTCGAGATGAAATATTAGATTTTTAGCTCAATCATCTACTCGTCACCATTGGATGGTCATTCTCTTTATTCTGGAGTCGCTTTTTCACCTCAAATAACGTCTCTAATTTGTTCATCAATGAATGGGGTCAAGCCACCGACGAAATCGAAATCGAAGCGCTTGAAGGACATTTCTATCGAGACTCAACTACGTGACGTTTCTACGTCACTCGCGATAACGTGGTTATCCCTACAGTTCATCAGTCGCTTCATCATGAGAAATAAGGTGATGCCTTGTTGATGTTAGCAGGAAAATAGGGAACATTATATACAAATATGCTATTGATGTTTCATTATCAGTATTCATAATAATTGCAGCTCCCATCGCACTTCCGTTACGGTTGCTTCAAGAAACCATTGA
Organism: Parelaphostrongylus tenuis; assembly: GCA_019055375.1. Lineage (NCBI taxonomy): Eukaryota > Metazoa > Nematoda > Chromadorea > Rhabditida > Metastrongylidae > Parelaphostrongylus > Parelaphostrongylus tenuis. Next base: position 114,494 of record JAHQIW010000007.1, on the reverse strand, counting down.
AAGTACTTTTTTTGAAGAAAAAAGTGAAATAGTTGCATAACACCTACGTTTTATGATAAAGCTCAACTAAAATCATGCATTATTTCATCATGGTTTCAACGTTAAGAGCATTATCTACGTCTCATAATCAGTGGTAGTTTCCTCCTATTGTATATTTCTATACATGGCTTTATCGGGTTGCCTTTTTGTTATGAAGATATTTTCTTTTTTTTCTGGGTTCAGCTTGTGATACGAAAGTACGGTTTTTTGGTTTTTTTTTCATGGAATTGTTCAATAACGTTGTGATTTTTGTTCTAATATAGTTTCAAACTAATATTGTATAAAGTTTTTTTTCTTTAGCACAAAGCGATAGCTAACAATGTCTAATCTTCTTTATTGTTCGGTACTCTGTTGTCCTTTCTGAAGACAAAATTGCTCCATATGGCTGCCATATATATTTCCTTTGCCGTGAACGATTAGTTCCACTAACGGTGAAGAGCAAAACTACTTGATTTGAGCTAGTCACTGGTATGGCACATATTGGTGAATACTGATGATCTTTGTAAGATAGCGTAATAAAATTAATAACAACTAACTGCAGTTTAGAGTTCGAAGTCTGGCCAGCTTACAGAAGAAAGTTAGTGCAATAGAAAGGGAAAAGTGAGCTTGGTTGTGCATATCAGTCGCTAACGTACCACTGCTGCACTATCAGGTGTGCAGTAGTGACTCCTTCTGGCATTAGAGGCTCTCATTGACCACAACCCACAATGTGAATGGGGGTGAACGTGAACGCATACCGATCGCCTGCAGTGGATTAGACTTGGTGTGTCTTCACGCATCTGATGAGCAACGACAAAAGTCAGCATAGAGGGTACGTCTGATGCTGGACGCTTCCAATGGTCCACCGTATGACCGGAAGTTTGAGGTCAGCTCCATGAAGTACTCTAGAGCGTAAGTTGACTTAGTAAGAAGTGATTTGATAAAACTCAACGAACAAGTCACTGAGCGGCAACTTATGTACATGTGAAACCAGAGAAATTGGGAGCACCTTCACAATTCGCAGAACTGATTTGTCATCTTTTTCTCTGTTTAGTTGGACCATGCTATTTTACTGAGAACGAAGGATTTTTCACATGCGTTTCGATCTTACCATGAAAGCTCTTGTACGTAAGTACATTGTGATTTAGCTCCTTATTTCATTTCCCTGCACACGACGCAGACATTCGTATTCAACTCAGTGAACCCAGTGAACACTATACGTAGCACTTCTAATCAAGAACATTGAAGCTAATAAATATTTTCTAATTCTTTCACAGTCGGAGCGAGAAAGGCAATCATCAGAAATGGTGCTCAGAAAAACACATTCGGTCGCTGGTCTGCGTCGATCAGGGTCAGCAAAGATCGGTGATTTACAAGACAAAACATACTTGCCTGGAAGGCCCAATCCAATCCTGAATGATGGCGAACGCTTGTGATGAAGCCTGGGAACACTCCAGCGGTGCTATTTGAAGACTCAGTGAGGAGCATTTCGACTTTCATTCAGCGACAAAGTCTTCAGGCGATGGGCGAAACTACGCTCAAATCGAAGGACGATGATAGATAACAGGAAACGAATGAGAAATTCCCCAGTATGTTCGGAAATGACTGAACTAACACGGATTGTAACAAAGCTTGATATACTATGAAGGTAAAAATTAAAGCGAAAAAGGAATAGTTTTAGGAACTAATTTTTTTCTCAGTGTTATTTATTAACATGCTGAGGTTCAAGGAAGGGAATGTCGGTCTTTTGATTTGAAACTAAAGTCGACTACTGCAATATGCAATACCACAGATTAGAATGAGGGCATATAGTAGACGGCATTGATAAGAGTCTTTTTTGATAGAAAGGCAATGCAGAGTGAGATTCTGTACTCGAGCGGTATTCCTCTTCACTGGATCCGACCGGATGCAACAACGAACGCACCTCACGGCAGCGGTCGAAAGTAGACAATAGATTCAAGTCAATGCGGCTCTGAGAAAGACAAAGACGACGAAATTAAAAGATAGCCAAATAAATCTCATTACTCTCAGTTTCAAGTTAATAACCTAAGAAGTTCTTGATCAATTATTATCGGATTACTAAAAAGTTTCTAAATAGGAGTAATATGTCCGTCACATTTTTGGAGTTCATTGTCAGCAAATCTGCTCACAACAAGAATAGTTTGATAAACTCGCCGGTGTCCACTGAACTATTTAGATCACTGACGTGGTTCGAGATAAAAGTAATATGCCTGGTAATCATTTATTGAGCCACGCATGTCAGTGGTCTATCAAAGAGGGCTGACTTATAGAGCCCCATACACATGTTTCGATCTTGCGATCTCGTCAGTCGGGCAGTTACCCTTTCTCGTCTTTTGCCAATCCTGTGTGGGTACTCCAGTCCCCACACTAAGAGCTCTTAAGTCAGCCCTCTTTGATAAACCACTGACATGCGTGGCTCAAATAAATGATTACCAGGCATATTGAAATTTGAGCTATGTTCTTAAGATAACACTCGAAACGAAAGATATCATATATTAAATATTATAACCAAGAACAATCGAGCGCACACACTCTGCGTTCGGTGATCACTGGAGATAGAGTGTAAAACGTTCATCGTCGCTAACTCTTAGTGTGGGGACTGAAGCACCCACACATGATTGGCAAAAGACGAGAAAGGGTGTGCCCGACTGTCGAGACCGCAACGTCGAAACACATGTATCGGGCTCTATAAGGTCAGCCCATTCTAACACACGACATGCGTGGCTCGAAAAAGTTTCTTCATCATTACTCCATTCATAAAAAAGAGCGCATGTGGCGCAGTTATTAGCGGTGCTCTGCGGCGCACACAACGTCAATGGATCGATCTCGCACTCGTGGCTCACCAAGCCATTCATCCCTCCGGGGTCGATAAATTGGTACCAGCCTGGTCTCAGGCTTGTCTGGGAGGATAAGCAGCACTGACACGGCTCAGCGGTAGGCCACCGCGAGCCATTGCAAAGTCCAAATATGCATTCAATCACCTTAGTGTAAAGTAAAAATTCAAGATGATTGTATAGCGCTTCCCTCAGGGATTGATCAACGCCGTGAGCAACGCCTTTATGCTTTATCTAAATCAAGAAAGTAAAGACTAAGTTCAAAATAGTGAAAATATAACATATTTTTTTATATAAAGTCAAGAATTGACAGAACAAAAAATTTTTTTCATTGAGAGCGAACAGCGTGCAATTTTCACGAAATTACGTGTTTTCTATAAAAAAAGGGTGATATCAAATTTTTTTCCATTAAGCATGGAAAAGAAGATTCAGAAAGAGAACTACTAGTGACATTAAGGGGACCTTAGATCTCTGCATCGTCTTTAAGCAACCACTCGGCGAATCGCGAAGTTTGCGTAGGTCAAGAAAATCGTCTTAACGGCAGCCCACTATTATGTTGAAGTTAAGTTCTCATATTGTCCGTCCATCTTCAAAATAAGCACAGACTGGGTGACGGAAATGCATTCAAGAGGTTAGTCGGATTTACATCGTTGAATTGCAGTGTAAAGAAGATCCATCACGTAACGACGTCTCTTAGCTGGATAACATCAGCCCGAAAATACTCGTGAGTCTGCTACCACGTTTAGACAGGTATCTGTAATTTCTAGCATTCTGCAATAAAAATTGTTCTTAAGGTTACCTGCAGCAAGTGACTACGATGCCAACCTAAGAATACCGTGGTATCTGTTCCATAAGAATGCGGGAAAAATCTCTTCATCGACATTGTAAAAAGGTCACACAGTATTTGATATATTCTGTCACAGAAGTACATAAGCATGTTTTTTGCAGTGAAAAAGCACCTGCTAAGGATTGGCTGTAGCGTGACAAATCACATGGTTCGAGTTATCTCTCTCCTGACCACTATGGAAAAATTACAATGCGATTAAGGTTGAAGAGCGTGTAGCGCGATGGTAAGCATACAAGAGTTCAACGATAGGCATGAAACTGGATATATGGGTCACCTCAGAAATGGACCAACCTTTATCTTTTGTGATAAGTTGGTAGAGTATGTGAGAGAATCCATATCATAAATATGAAGGAGGGATATGAGAAGGACATGGATCCACGCTTTGGTAATTTGAACAACGTAGACGGATGCTAAGGATTCATTCTTTACTAAGCGATTACAAGTGCAGCTACACAAAATGTTCCAGTGAGACTGAGCGCCTGTGGCGCAGTGGTTATAGGTGCTCTGCGTTGCGCACGAGCTCAATCACGCATTCAGAACACTAAGCCATGCATCCTTACGGGGTCGGTAAATTTGTATCAGGCTGGGTTCAGACTTCCTTGCGTGGATAAGCGGATTGGGTAGATACAGCAGGAGGCCACCGCAATTTATTATAAAGGCCAGATATATGCATTCAATCACTTCAATGAAGTTGGAAACTGAACACGAATGCATGACGCATCCCTCAGGGATTGATCAACGCCAAAAGCTATACTCTTTTATGTGTTTCATATAGAAGACTAGCTGCAAGTTCCACAGAAATTTTATCATAACTGGTCCATATCGGCCTTTCCTTTTAGGTTTCGTACACTAGATTGAGGAGAAAGTTCCTTAACATCAGCGAAAAATTCAAACTTTATGCTTGTTTCACACAGTATTGATATTGTAAACACATGGAAAAATGTCAGCAATATGAACAGCAGCTGAACCGAAACTACGATACGTTGAAGGAAAAATACCCGTCACTGATTCGTCGAAGCGCGCGCTGCTTCGGCAAGACAATGCAAATTTCACACCAAAGAATACTAAGGAAAATAAGAATTGAAGGGAGTCGAGGTTTTGCCACACCCAGCCTACAGCCCAAATGCTGCGCCGTCTCTGCTCGCATAATTCCCGAACCTGCACTCATATAATCTATGAGAAAAATCTTCGATGGTCCACTTGTTGTATGTTGCATAGTAATTCTTAGATAGCTTGCGAAGCGCAGTGCCTAGAGATATCTAGGGATCCATCGCTCAGGGATCGGCAACTTTCTACCAGATTTCACTAAAAGAATAACAACGCAGTTCTGATGTATCAGTAGGCTACGGATAGTCGCTGTACAAACCGGACTGTTCAATTCATCAAAAGGAAAGAAATATGGTCTGATTGACTGACTATACGATGAAGCCGGATGCATGACGCTTCTCCACTAAGATTTGGCCAACGAAGTGCTATGTTAAGGAATGGGAGAGTATCCCGTATCGATACGTGTTCTATTCGATGTCTATTAGAACAATGACCGCAGACTTGCTTAGTACATCGAATTGATTTGCAAAATGATTGACCTTCTGGAAGTATTTAGTTTTTCCAAGGCACGGAGCGCCTCTCAAATCGTAAGTGCTATCAAAGAGTGAACTAGTATGGTTGGAAGGGAAGTTCCGGAGCACTTTATTGAGTTGAGATAATTCACGCATATCATGGGAATATTACAGTTTCTTATGTGGGATTTTCTCACCAAAAGCCAAGATATTATCGATCTATATTTCCTCTTTGTTAAAAGCCTCTGCCATATACAACGATACAATCACAGTTCGTTTTTTATCGCGTCATTATTGGAGAAAGGATCTCTCACAGCGGGCTGCAGACAATCTGCTCTTGGACACTGGCTTCAACGCTTCAATGCCGGAGATTTTGACCTCGAGGACAAACCTCGTTCTGGAAGTCCAACACTATTAACCACGAAGATTTTATTGCTGTTTTGGAAGATGAACAGTCGTAGAGTGTTCCAAACTGGCAAGCAAAATTGATGTTCTTCATACAACTATGCTCACTCATTTCCACCAACTCAACTTTGTCCACAAAAAGCCGCGACAAGCTCCGCCGATGTGAATCGTTCGATGAAGTTGAGGAAGCACGTCAAGTGTTCTGTGATTTGAAGTAGAAGAATTGGTACTTCGATCAGACTCGAAACTTGTTGGACCGATGGCCTTTATTTTGAAGAATAGATAATATTGTTTTGATTTGGGATTCATGATGAATTTTCAATTTTTGGCAAGTGCCTCAGAACATTTTTTCCAACCTAATACAAAGAATAAAAAACCTTACGATATTTTTAATGGATATGAAAGGAATGATAGATCTGAAACATTTTGCCTTTATTTCATCGATTTGCCATGATTTAGAACAAGAGGTGTTCAATTTTGTCAAATGACGATGAAAATGTCTTTCTGATTGCACAATCTGATATTACTACGAGAAGTCTATCGAGAATAGAAATTATTAGACTTCCAGAAATCATCTTTGCTTCTAAAGACCATTTATTACACGTGACAAGCACTTATATAATTCATTTCACAGAAATCTGTAGCAGCTTCAAGTTTTCCGCCTGAAAAAAAAAACGTTGCTTAGTGAGTGATTATGGAAACACCTGTTATTTGATTTTGAACACCCTTGTCGTTACGTATTGAAAACATTGTGGTGGTGTGTCATTTATGTGGCTGTTGACTGTTCCATATTGGAGCCGAGCTTTTGTACAACGTTGCCTTCCTACTATATATTTGATTTGGCCGCCGCCAAGTATTGTTTTGGCTACGGCTAATGTTTGTCGACACTCTACCAGCATATCGTCGACCGTTATTGGTCGACGAGCTGTTGTTAATCCTTGCCACCACTACCATCGGTGATCTCTGATTCTGTTCTATCCTATTATTCTAGCAGTTATAACTTTGACATGTTAATACTTTTACGATTAGTGCCGTCAGTGTGACATTGGAGGTATTTACAACATTCAGTATTCTCCACAGTTCCATATCGTTCAGTATCGACATGTGTTGGTATCTTCATATAAATTACATAATGGGCTCACTATTATAGCGCTGCGCTTATTGCTTTCGTTGGAAAGTTCAGATCATCGATTTTACTACGCTAAAGCTCAGAGCATTTTCTGTAGTGCCCTGATATTCCAAAAATAAGAGCGGTTTAATTTTTCTTCCTAAAAAGACGGACAAACACGCGCGATTTTCGACAATGAATTATGTTCCCAGGGAAAAAATATCTATCTGAAGTGAAAGCGAAAGAAAAAATCCAAAAGTAAAGGAAAAATTGGCATAGCGAGATCGTGGAAAAAATGTACGCGCGAGCTTATTTTCCAGCACAAGACCGTTCTTATACATGAAGCGTTCTTATTTTTGGAATTTCGGGGTTGATAGCATTACAAAGAAGATCGTCTTCCCAAAATTTTATGTGAATACCTTTGAGGGAGGTTCGATTAATTTATATCTGCTCTAGATTACTCAAGCAAACTAGATGAATAAAGACTTTCAAGCATTTCTATACGATTTCAAACGTCAACGTGAAGCCGCAGAATGCTTCGTAATCACATTATGCATGCACGAAAAAGTCATTAAATGTCATGAATTCGAATACATCTGTTTCAATGTTTTGTGACGGCAACTATGATTAGAAAAATGGTGAAGCGGGCATTGTCATTGACGACAAGGAGTTGGAGACGATTGTTGAAGTAAAGACTCATGCACAGTTGTGAGAGAACTAGCTCGTCTAAGGAGAATAGCTTCTTCGGAGCACCATAGTCCCACTCAAATGGTGCAAAAGAATGCTAGATGAACCATTATTTGCGTGAATGAATGGACAAGTGTAAGGCCTTAGTGTTGAGGTTCTGGACAAACGTAGTGTGTCGACGATTCGCTCACGATCCCCATGATCACCGAGCTTCATTTTCTGCGTGGGCGACAAATTGGTGTCACCATGTTTCGGAGGATAAAAGCATAGATCTAATACATCGGTAATCCACCACTAGTCAGTATTTGAGGCGAACATGAGTTCAATTACTTGTGTAGTGCTTCAAAAGTATTAAAGGAAAGTGTTATTTGCCACCGGAGTATTTCATAATTTCAAACTAATTTTCACATTTCAAAACGTCAACATAAGTTGGTTGTGTAGTGCTACAAAAGTATCAAATGACAGTGCTATTTGCCACCAAAGTATTTCATAATTTTGAACTAATATTCACATATTGAAATGTCATCGATGAAAAACTATGATATCATAGAATGGGGGAAAATATGTACTTTCAATGTTTTTTCCTAAAATCAGTGAAAAAATGTTTATAAGAGGTTAAAAGCGACTACTTTTCTTACATCTCAAAATTACTGAAGAAGGACGCAAACATAAAAGTTGGAAATTTTCTCCACTTCAATAAATGCCTCAAGCATTTATTGCGGATAGTAGCAAGTGGTTTTTTTTTCAACATAATTGATAAAAGCACTGCATATTACTATACATAGTGGCTTATATAGCGTGATGTTATGAATGCCTATTGCAGACAGAATTCGTGATTTCGTACCCACTTCAAGCAAATGTTTACAATCAATATGTCAGCCTTCTGATAAGCTCATAGGAGGCCGGTATCAAGCCATCGTTATGGCCGATTATTATTCGCAGTGACTCAAGCCGAATGTCTACAACAAGCAAATCACTCCTTTCGATTTGCGTGGTCGTCATCGTACTGGGCTCCAATTGACTGAACCCGTCTAAATCTTATTTTAAAAGGTTTTATATCGATTTCTTTTCATTTATTGTTTGCACATTTCTGTTACTGCTCTAATATTCATGAATAGAACCGGACAAACCGCTTAAAAAATCTCTGATTTCGGAATAACAGCACCAAGGTAGAGAACACCTGATGCTCGCCAAGAGTTATTGAGTAATGTAGCAAACTTCTACACTTGTGTTCAGTTTTGATTCTAATGTACCCCAAAATTCCATGGATGAGAAGCGGCCTGTGTTGGAAAATAGGCGCGTGTGTACACTTTTTTCCAAAATTCGTAACACCTATTCCCTCCATTTTCTTGAATTTTTTCGCCTTTTTCTCACTTTACTTAGGTACATTTTCTTCAGTAAGGAAACATTACGAATTTGAGAAGCATGCGTCTTTGCGTCTTTTTTTATTGCAAAATTCAGATCGCTCTTATCTATGGAATTTCAGGGTGTTTTGCGAATATCACAACAGGAGAGGTAAGACATTCCATTGCATTTGACGATGTAATACCGGTTTTATCACTAATTCTTTATCCACGCTGGAATTTTTATAGAATCGTATTTTATCGTTTACTTAGCTTCAAGAGAATGTGTTGTATGTAATGTGATGTGTAATGTGTTATAAAATGTCGCAAATAGCATGTCAGATCCTGGTGATATCAAAGCGGTGAAAAACATCGGCAGACTGCAAGGTCACTTCCTATAAATCGTTGTTTACAGTCACAGTTATAGTCATCCACAAGAGCGTTAGGCAAGCATCTGATTATTACCTAAAGATCTGAGTGATCTCCCAGTCGTTTATGTTCCAGACTGAATCCTGCAGGTTATATTTTATTCTGAGTCACCCATGCTTTCGAGGGGGTTTTCAGTGTTCCACAACAGAAAAATAGGTACGTCGTTGTAGGAGTACACTATTTTACGATTACTTATTATACCCCTTCTGATATCTCACAAACATTCGCCGAATTTGTCAGATATTTGCACCAATTTGCCGATAACTGATGAATAGGGAGCTTGGCCAGTATGTTACTCGGAATCGAGCCGAAGGCCACGTGTGTATTTTACATGAACCACTTGAGACTAATCAGCATGAGATCCTATTAAAAGGGAATATCTTGTTTGAACAAATAGTGGAAATAGTGAAGTTGCATTACGATACATAACATGAGGAAAGTTTGCCGTTATCGGGATGCGCAATCAGCTTTTTTTTCGAAAATATTTGTTTGGCAGTAGTTCATATACACAATAACCTGAAGGACAATTACACTTGAACAACTCTCCAAAAAAAATTTTCCCACAAATTTTTGCAAAGTTACAGCATTGAAATCTCTTTCAAATCCATTGCACCGTGTTTTTTTTCTGCGCATGCATTGCTCTTCGTGTGAGACTTCAGCACTTTTCTCTAACAGTTCGATTTTTTCCACCCATTCACTCGAAAAGATAACATTCCGATATTTACAAAAATCTGCTGAATAGATCTTTATTGATCGAAAAGGCGGAAACCTATGATTATGCTGGCATTGCGCCAGGTAGGTTTCAATTAGTTATGGTTTCTATGGTCACCAATAATCAGCGATTCTTCATAGTAGCCCGGCTAGTCGTCGAATGAATGAATGAATGAATGGCATTGTCGTTCCTCAGCGACCTTGCCTCATCATCGTCTCGATATATACTCAAATCCATCCGAAGACTCTGTTGGATAGAGATAGACGTCTTTGAAGTCACTTTTATGGTCTATTTGTTCATGTTTCCTCAGGTAATACATTTACAGTTCATCGTAGTTTTACGAATACATCGATACCCTACCTCACGAATAGTGAATGCAGACGTTCCCAACATAATTTCTATTCGCCTGTTCTTTTTCGCGACCGTCGTCTATGGAGACGAAGTGTTTCGTACATAATGACGCCTTCTGAAGCCCTTTTCTGTTCAGTTGCTGTATTACTTCTTGGATGTCATTACTATCTATCAGTTTTTCTTGTTGCGCGATAGCGTATCCTAAGCGTAAGAAAATATCGTATTCCTTTAAATCCAATGGTTGACTTTGTGGTTCGATGTGGAGTTTAAAGACTCATTATTCCACCTTTTTTCTGTATTTTAAAATTCATGAATATGAACAACATAACATTTTTTTGAAACCGAAAGCGCTGGATAAGTCGTATCTGTTTTGCACTCCTTCACATTTGCACTCGATAATTTTGACTTCGGCTTCTCCATTGTTTTGAAAAAGTCACATCAGATAGCATCATCATTGCGAACGCATTTTCTGTTTAGAAGTAATCTTTTCAACAATAACAATAACGGACCTTCCTGTGGTGTAACATTCGGATTTCCATAGATAATAATAACCGATCGGCATACAGAATGTCAATGAGAAGGAAAAGCATACGGCACTCAGCTCGCATTCGCATTCACACCCGAGCACTACATGACTGTGAGAACAATGAAGACGTTTGAAGGCCCACTGGAACTTTCACAATAATCTAAAACGCTTACTGGGTCATCCAAAAATGATTTAGTATGCCGAATCCGCTTTTATTGAGATTCATGCTTGAAAGTTCTCGCGATTCAAAACAAGACCCCCTTGATCAAAATTTTTAAGGCACTGCACTTTTGAATGAGCTGTCTCGTGTCGCTGCTTTGAGTTGAATTTGGCTTGCAAGATAAATTCATAATATCTTTCGCCACAGAGATTGCAAAGACGAGAAAGGGTAATTGCCCGACTGACAAGATCGCAAGATCGGGCTCTATAAGTCAGCTCTGTTTGACAAACCACTGACATGCGTGGCTCAAATAATGATTATCAGGCATATTGAAAGTCATAATATTTTCAACATAGCACTAGCATACTGACAGAACCACGCTCGCGATATTTATATCACCGTTAAATTCGCTATGATATCTGAGCGACTTATAGATGAGTGAGTGATTCTGCCTGAACATTTACTTTCTGTCTGTCGATGAGAATCAAACACTTATCAAAGCATGCTTCTAAACACAGAGCATGAATCATCATTTCATACAGATTATGGGTTTCTTTAATCGACTCCCAAAAAAGTAAAATTATGTTGTTATCAATGGAAACATTGCGAGATTTCCTTGATATAATACGATTAATCGACTTTTATAATGTATCACAAAATACGGTGCACACAGTATGACATATTCTATCCTGAGGTCATCGTATGTTTCAACGGCCTTTCAAAGTTTCAAAACGCTCTGCCTTTCTCAGTTCTGACTCTGATTATACATCGGCTTCAATGCTCAACTTTTGCTTCATTGAAAAGCCTATGCGAGGTTGCTATAAACTACAAACGCTTCTTTGTGCCTAGCGTTTCGACGGTTCCACATTCATTCAGGCCCACATGATTCAAGCTGAGTATCCACAGTAACAAAATCTTTCTGTTACGTAGGCTTTCTTAGATGTTGCATGGAGATGAATCGAATGGGAGTAAAACACAATACGCAGATATTAACGCCACCTAGTACTGCCAAATTATAGAGATCACTTGCTGCATTTTGCTTTTAACCCAATATTTCCCGCAATATTCAAAAAACTTAGTCGATCGCCCAAGCAAAACTGTTTCCTTCGTAATGATAATCCAACCTGCCATAAAATGATTTTATCACCTGGTATATTGCAAATTTTTCTAAGTATCGATTTTCCTCCCACCTGATTATGAACAAGAAATTTTAGAACTATTTGTTACAATATACCCACTAATGTAGAGTGGTGCAAAAACATTTCCGTCAGTTGGGATTCGAACTCACATTTCGCCTGACCGCGGGCGCGAGCTGCACCGTTGCAGCATCAGCATTGGGTTCAGTGTCGATTGGACTCCCATGCCAGACCGTTGACGCTTGGCTGTTGACAGATAACGCGCTGTAGCTTAGAAAGAGTGGTATCAAATCGGACGTCAGTAGTGCAACGGTTCAAGCAGATGCTCCCGGCTAGGGTGAAATGTGGGTTCGAATCCCACCCGACGCAAGTGTTTTTGCACACCACTCTACATTTTTGGGCATATTGTAACATCATACCACTGCTGGAGGTGTCAAACAAATGAATTCTGATTGATAATATATTTGTCACAATATCATGTAACTCTATGTGAAAGTTGTGGCAACTTGTTTTGATACCGTTTTTTCGCTTGGTATGTCACTAGCTTGAATGTTATTTTTTCAGGTTTTGCATTTCCTTTTTTATTCCTTTTATCTTTTTGTTCTTCTGTCCTGCTAGCATTAGTGTATTAATTTACAAAGCTGGCGTCAGATACATATAACCAAAAAAACTAGCTTCGGCATATGTTAACAATGCTCATCTCCCGCATTCATCGCTCTAAATATGGCTTTGTTTCCGAATTTACGACATTTAATGATATAAACGGTTCAGGGAAAGCTTTGAAAAAACTCACCAAAACTAGTCGAAACGACTTTATCGCTTACTATCCTTCTGATCACCTTTTATTCTGATATTTCCTTTTTTTGCTCTCTGTATAATTTTACATTTTAGTTGTCTATTTCGCCCACCGTATGTTATCCAATTCAGAATACTCTTGAATGACGCGATGATGTGAGACTTTTAAGGCATGGATGAAGTAATTTGAATGGTCTGATTTAAAATTCGTCTATTATTCAAATGCGCTTGTTTTTTGACTTGCAGCTTGGATTGTTTCAAAAGAAAATGATTCAGTGTTTGTTTATGTTTAAGTTTCGTGCTACTTCTAAACCTGTAAGGGCGAAACAGCAGCTATCTAGTACTGTATAAGTGCCGTACCAAACCTCATAAAAGGCCCAAAGCATGTTGTCGTGTTATCAGATCATCAGATTCTTATTTCTTTTGAGCGAAGAGTATAACAACAATCTTGAGTAAAGGGAAGTGATAAAGAGAGCAAAAAGCATCAGTGTGTGATTATTCAATGATTTCACATCACAGTTCTATAGATTGGTCAGCTTACACAGACCAACGATAAAAAGCTGAACAATCTAAATGTATTGATTAATTGAGCCGAATTTTGGTGAATTTCAGTCTAATAAAATATTTTGAGAGTGTATTACTGAATAAATCGATTTTATACGGTTTCTCGCTTCGTATTCCGCTTCTTTGGGCCTACTTTGCTTTTTTTTAAGGACAATTTCCAGTCGTTTGAAAGTCTCGTCGTCAAAAAATGTCTCGTGTTTCGAACTTAGTCATTTCAATTAATTACATACTTGTGGTAAGGATCTATTAATAAAATTCTCCTTATATTGTGCTTCCATAGTTTTTTCCTGACTTCAATTTTACAAGTCAATCAAAATTCCTGACTAAATAGCAAGAGGTAGTTTCAACGTCTTTCAAATTTGAGGTATGTGCTATCGCCTCATTGTGTTTGGCGTGTTCCATCTTTGATTTCATTGTGATGAATGAGATGTACTACACAGTGCCAGATATGGTAAGTATTTATTTCAGCTATTTTTTTATTGTCAATTATTCTTTATTGATCACTTTCTATTACCAATTTTTAGTCCTAAATTGGTAATGTAGCTCACTTAAAGGTGCATTCCATGTTCCACAACGAATTGTGATCTCAAAAATGTACAAAATTTACCTTCACAATGATTATGCGTTTTCCCGACAAAATTCGTTGTCTTAATGTCCATTTGTGAATCCATTTGTAGATAAATTTACATTTATGATATTACATATAATACCTTTTGACAACACATTTCACCAAAATTTTGAAAACTCAAGTATTCTAATCTTTTTAGTTTGTTTTCAAATTTTACCTTTCAAATTGAAGATTTTAAGAGCCTCTTATTCTGTTAACCACAAATGTCTAAGAATGTTCGAATGTACATAGGACAGTTTAGCAATCCGTAGGATTGTTAGCTACTTATTGATAGACTGTTGTTGGTCTAATTGTAATACAATTATCTTTATCTTCAATTCTAAGGAAATATCACTTAACTAAAGCATCACTGCACATCCCGATGGCCCTAGTATTGCAATACTATTCTCAGAACTAAAAATTTTGGTAAAGTGGTCTTTTTTCTTCTTTGGAATACGATACAAATATTGCCAGGCAGTCCTCAGATTGTCGCCATAGCAACCGCTGTTTTGTTAGTCGCAAACTATCAATTGACATAGAGATATTTTTAGCTGGATTTTGTTGTGAAAAAGCGTCCCGCTTTAGTTTTGACAACCACATCTGGGAAATGAGTCTTCTATTGTTATGACGAATTTCAGAGGACTTAGGCAACCATCAAACATTTGTCGATTTTCCCTAAAATCGTGCGATAATTATGTTGGAAAGTTTCCAGGTCCTCATCATAGGCAATCAACAAGCCTTTGATACCTAGAAAGCGAGATGATATCAAACAAAGCTGGTTCAAATGTGCAAATCTGAAGGAATGAGAGGCTCATTTGGTTAGGTTAGGTTCTTTTGAAGTGGACCGTTTGGTGTATTCAGCCGTCCGCTCGAAGTGGTATAACGGTCCAAAAAATGTGGGCGAAAATTTGGGACGACGGCAAGGCATTGGAAGCATATGTATGGTACTGGGTAAAATAAATGGTGCTATAAGATGGCGCAAAATTCTTCGCTGTGATATCGGATAAGAACATCAAACATACTTTAACAACAAGGTGATTTACACCTTAACCAGCCACGGCCTCGACTGTTGGTCACTGCAATGTCGAGCGATATATCACTTGTCTTGCGCTGATTTGTTATTATGCGTCGATTCCCTCATAAGAAGAGGTGTATTCTCAAGGGATCGTACCGAAGGACGCTACTGATCAGCCTGCAAGGGCGGAACGGGTCACCTAGTACTGTATAAGTGCCCTAACAAACCTCACAAAAAGCTCAAAATATGATATGCGATTACAGATTATTATAGGTTACTGAGTCTGAAGCTGACTCATTTCTCCTGCGGCATATCATAACTTAATGTTCGAGAGACTTTTTATGTCCTGCAACTGAAACAAGACGATAACTTTGATTGGACCTTGCTCTCTCTTACTATTGTCTCCCTGATTCGTAGGCCATCAAGATGCGACGTCTGTCAGAAACCATCGAAAAGTTCTGCCAAACTAAATTATGGTAGTGTGCTGGCAGAAGTAAATCCTCATTAACTCAATACCATTGAATATAAATGTCTATAAGAAGGCTTTTTCAATAGGATATGAATGCAACTATAGCAGCACAGCGGGGCCCAGTGTAGATATGTACAGATACTACAACAAACATTGATATTGAGCAGAGCTTGATGAAGAGTAAGATGCTATTTATGGACACAACGAAAAGCTAGGATAAGTTAGATGCTATGGAGACTACACTACCACTTTGGGCTACTAAGAGTGCCTTAACTATGGGAAGTGACCTCTATTTAAATTTGGGAGCGTATGAGCACAAGACATTCCTAAGATCTTGCGACTTATTATAAAGATTTTCAAAATTGAACAGTTATTCCCTCTGTTCCACCAAGAAATATCGGATTGAAAACCAGTGGACATTAATTGGTCGACCTCTTGACATGTCAGCATTTGTTACAAATATTGATTACTTTTTACGTATAGAGGGTACTACTTCGTCCGGAGATGTCATTGTGGTTTTATGCAACTTCGATTCTTCTACTTCTGCTTACTTCACTGACGCTACTGGTCAGTAGCGTACCTAAACCGCTACAAAGTTTCGCCGAGAACAATCCACAACTACTCAGCTTTCTGGTTTGTGAACCATTTTAGACCGTCCATTCTAAACTATAATACATATAGCTTCAGTAGTGATAATCATTACACCTTCTATTTTCAACGATTTTACTCTGATTTCGCTACTCTTACCATGTGGCGTAAGAATGTGTTTGAACTTAGCTCGTAAGCGGTTATCAGAGAAAAAGGTAGCATAAAAGCTTGTAGTGGATAGCATATAAGCCCCTAAAAAGGGTACTCGCAGGGCCTGTTGCTGTTCTTGCTCATATCCCACCATTTTGTGATTGTATTTGCAGCATATCCTGCTATGAAAGAGCAGAGTAAGACAATAGATAAAAGTAAAGCGGAGGATAAAATCTATGAGCTCTTCAAAACACCATGAATCAATTTTTGGAAAAGCGCCATGCATTTTACTTCACGAAATATAAAGCGCGGTTGTTGCATATCTCTTGAGTGCATCTTAGCCTAACAATATTCTAAATCAATGCTGCTATATTTCTACACCACTTAGTACCAGTTTGCCGGTTTGAATGGATGGTCGACCATGTCAATCTATGGTGCAGATAATGTCAAAGACCATGAGTTTCTTTCAAGATGCCTCTAGCCACTGCTCAACGCATTAATTTTTTGGATGAACTGTCAGATAATCCCATAAGTGGGCTACTTCATTTCTTATTGAAGTTATTTTCCCGATAGTCACTGGTAGCAAAATTTGTAAGGTAGTTCAGGTAGCCCATCAACAATCATTATATTTATAACAGAAAGGAAGGCGATCGATCAATATTACTATGTAGATTGCCATTTAGCACGGAGTCTGTCTCAGCGCGTCATGTCTTCTATGCGCTTATTGTACATTTCTGGCAATGCACGCGTCAGGCAGTGTGGGAAAGTACGCTTTTAAAGCGACACCAAGGCAATTCCAAGACGCATCATATTGGTATTTTGTCAGACTCAGAGCATTGGCGGTACGTTTTCTTATTTTTGATAACTATTCAAATCGTACAAAAAAAAAACAGAGGTTAAAAACACAGCAGCTGATAGGAGATTTGTTACTTTTTGAATATATCTGATAATTTTTTTGGAGCCAACATATCATAAAGCCTTTTATGAGCACTTATAGAGCACAATGCATGTGTTTCGACCTCGACAGCTTCGTCAGTTGAGCAGGCATTTCGTCTTTCGCCAGTCCTTTAGGGGTGCTCCAGTCCCCCTACTTTAGACTAGGCGACGACGAACGATTTTCACGTGCCGTCAAATGAAATAAATTACTAGATTGGCAGTGTTATACACTCGATTGCTCTTGGCTGATATTTTTTGAATATCATACCGTTCGTTTCGAGTGTTTTCTTAAGGTGACGCTCAAAATTTCGGCATATCTGGGAGTTATTTTTTGAGCTAGCATATCACGTGGTCTTTTATGGGACCTATAAAGTTTGAAAATTGAATAATATTTGATTGGCTGGAGTTTCGACGTGTATGTCCAAATCCATTTGATCCAAGCCAACTTCGTAATCTTTCGTCCTCGTTGTGGTCTTCGCCTTCGTTTAACTTGAGGAGATCTTTATGAAGGCGCACCGCTCACTTTTGGATCAATTTCATTACGCGTTTAAATACTCAAAGTAGTTGATCGCAAATCTTGCAAACGTGAGAACTTCTTTTTGGCTTGTAAATATTTGACACCTCAGTCTCACTAAGTCGTCTCCCTGTTGTAGTCGTCGCCACTCTTATGAGTTAAGTGGGGTTTTCTCAAGACCAACTACAAAGTCTGCCTAAAACTGGTAAAAAATTCGACGCTACGATTTAGCCTTCGCTAGGTCATCATGTTCTAAAGCAATTAAAATCCAAGATGATGTGGGAGATTTTCGTCGAATGTAAAACTCTGATAAGCATCCTAATCTGAAAACATTTGGCAGCCTCTTCTTCGTTCTTCCAAAGGGACGAAGCGTTTGAGGAAATGTGGAGTCATAAGGTTTCTTGGATTGATGCCTATAGCTGTCGTTGCAAACTGATGTAGTAATCAAAACTAAATTGTGGAAGCTTAGTGCTGCAAGGTACTTCCTCTAACTCATTGTCGGTGTCTTGAGTTCTGACAACGAGAAATTTAAAAGCTTTTCAACGCATTGGTGCTCTTAATTTTGAGGTATGGATTAACTATCAAGTCAGTCATAGCAATAGTAAAACGTACGTTATGTACTGGAGACATAACCCTAAACCATCTTTCTTTCGAGTCCTATTTATTTTATTGAAATACTTTGCTCCTCCTCCGCTTCATCTTAATGAACTAGGTAGAGCAACGGCTTTAAGTCCATCTCTTGAGTCCAATAGTTCCTGGACTTGACTATTCGACTGCTTTGTCTTATGTAACAGGATGCACCACCAATGCGAAATGACTGTGCTCGACCACCGTTTCCACTTTGTTATCATATACATTGACCACTTCTAGTGGGCAGCAGGGTAAATTTTTTCCTCCGCATAGGTCTTTCAAGAGAATACAACTTTTCCCTCATTTGTTTGCCCTTATCTATGACTCCGCATGTGAATGTTAGCTTGTCCTGTTGCCGGTAATGAAATTTCTATTTCACATTGCAGTCCCACAAATTTATGCGGCGGTAATCTATGGAGGAAATATGAAACAGTAGACTATAAATCTTTAGATGTTGACCAATCTCTAAGCTAGAAGTCATGTATTCGTCTTTATCGTTAGAAGTGATTCTAAGCATATCTGGCCTTTACAATGTAATCTGTGGTCACCTACTCATTTATCAAGTCAAAGCTAATATTTTACCAGACAACTCTTGTAATTCATTTGCCAACATTGAGCGGATGGAAGGCTTGGTGAGTCTTGGACGTGGGATCCACCCATCGACCTCCTTTGATGCAAGACACCTCTCACCACTGCGCCACATGCACAACACATGGATGTAAAAATAGTGTTTCTCTTTTCGAATTTGGTGGCTATATTGTCAATTTCACTTTCCTCTGGCCCTAGCAGTATTTAGGTCAATTGAGAATTAATTCAAATGTCCACCCTCTTACATGAATCTTACTGTTTGTCTACTTATATAAGAGGGGTCACCAGTGTGTTATTACACATCAGAAAGACTGGATCTTAATTAAATTAGAAAACCGTTCTGAAATAAGGCGCTATTCTAATTGTTATGTTTACACACTTTTCCCTTTTGTTCTTTCTGTACTTGTGAATGAAAACCAAAAGGCCTCATGGGTTTTCTGCAGTGTTATTTGACTTTTACTTAGTAAGATTTATTTTTCAAAGTGTGTAGCATCACGCCGGTGCCCCCTTTTATATAGATAGTTGAACGGTGGGTTTTATGTAATAGGTGTAAATTTTGATTGAATTTTTTTAGATTGTCACTAAACATAGGAACTTTCAACCCAAAAACTGACTTTGGTTTGCTATAGCACGTTGTCTAGGCTTTGAGAAGGATGTATATGCCGAAAAGTTGGCTACCAAATTTGAAAGGGGGGATAGCAACATCGCGAAGGTTTCATTTAGGAAAGGACACTTGTTGAAATATTATTTATGCCGAGATTAATGAAAGTCATGCTTTCGAACTGTTACGATACATGTGATAAACACTGAAGTCGACTATTTTGAGGCCTCATTCAAGAGCAAAATAATCTGACAAGTATTTTGAGCCTTTCATGAGGTCCGTTATGAACACTTATATAGTGCCAAACACGTATTTCTGCGTTAGAGCCTCTTCAGTTGCACGGTGCCTGTTCATTCACTCAGTTCCTCGAGGATCTACCCCCCTATATTCAGTGGCAATCAAACACTCTAAAAGAACGCCAAGGTGATTGTTCTACCGTACAGAGCATAGAAAGTCTATCGTCAATTTCTCGATGCAAGAGTATATCCCCCGAAGAACTGACTAAACGGAAAAGCATCCGAAACTGAAAGTGCAACTGACGAAGCTGTAGCGTCAGAATACCTTGTACTGTTTAGTGCTCATAATAGACCTCATGAAAGGCTCAAAATGCATTGTCGGATGTCATGAAAAGGATTTTTATAATTTTGTCAACGCCGATAAAAGCAGATTTTTCCTCTTCGTTTTCTTGGTAGTTTAAGTACGGCTTTCTACAGCAATTTTTAGATGACGACTGAATATGACTTGAAAAAATTTTTACTTGGAGAGGAGTGAGAGAACTGGATGTATCAATCAATAAACAAGTAGTTCAGCAACATTCTGAGTATTTTCAGATCCTTTTCACCATGGAGTCTATTCTGCAGATGTTTGTACTATGCGTCCTCTATTTCGGTATTGAATGCCGTTATCGGTCATTCAATAAACTTTCTCAGCAGCCGGAGATCACTTTGCCGAATAAGCTTTTTGTATGAATCTTACAATCAACACACGTGTCCCATTATTTATCAATCACATGCGGAATTGGGATTATTACAATTTGCTTTATTTTTGAAAAAATTTTCACACATATCCTTACTGAATATTGCAGCTTCATGTAAAGTATGCGTATCGATTCGACCGCGATAATGATCGATATCTTGTTCTCTAAATATGGCTTTAAAAAATGTCAAACTCGGATATGTTCAATTTTCGCTTAATCTTTGATTTAATAAGCTGTACTGTCTCACTACTTGTATATAATGTTCTTCTCTTGTACAAATTATAGAACTATTTCCAAATCTTATGGTTCTTTAGTGATTGAACACTCATTGAAACATTTGTAAAACTGAGTAATAAATTTCCCTTAGCATTAAGATTGTTAGTTTCCGCGCTGCCCAAGTCTCATAATATCGTTGAACTTGGTTGTAGCCTTTTCACTAGATTGTCGGGACCACATATCACCTGAAATTATGTCTAAGTTTTTCATATTTGGTTAATAGACCTAGGTAATCCTCTATCACATCTGTTATTTGTCGGGAAGTTGATAGCGCTCGGGGTGTAATCACCGCTTGTAACTCCTCCCTTCATCCGCCTCTATCGCTTGCTTTGTTCATCAGGGTTGTGTCTCAAAAACATACGATTGTAGTATTTGCTCACCATCAAGTGAGAGAGGTATAGTCGACTGTTCCTTGCTTTCTTGACTGTGAGATATGTGCCTTTAGAGGATAGTCAGGCAGATATGCGTGTTCTCGAATAATAATTAGCGTCTATTCACTTTTCTTGATATCTATATGCTATGAATTCAGCAGATTTTTTTCTATTCAGATTGATAAAAGTGAATAAAATCGTATTTATGCCAAAACAGTTGTGTGATTTTTGTGATCTTGATCACGTGACAATACCAGCTAAAAATTCTCAAACACTCGGTTACAAAGTAAGTTTTGGAGCACTTTAATAAGCATGAAATAACTCCTATGCATATCATGGTAATATTACAGTTTTTATGTGGAGTTTTTCCACTGATGTCCTAGATATTATTCGCCTTCAATTTCACTTTGTTACAAGCCTTCGCCATATCCAGATATGACAGTGAAAGTTTGTGTTTTATTGCGTCATTACTGTAGAAACGGTCTTTCACAGCGAGCAGCACTCGATGAAATCAACAAAGTTGAAGAGAAAAGCGCAACAAGAAATCTCCAGCTGGATGCTGGTTTCAAGGTTCAAGACGTCCAACAAAGTTGAACAACTAAGATTTGACTGCTGCTCTGAAAGATAGACCGTCGGTTTCGACTAGAGAAATTTAGCGGACTGAAGGCAAAAGTCGTAGGAGACGGTGGCCTCTATTATGAATATTATGAAGAATAGTTGTCTCTGTTTTGTTTGAAATTCATGCATAAATCTTCACTTTTTCACAGGTGCCTCAGAACTTTCTTTCCAAAACAGTAATACCACATGACTGATAGCGATTCTTTCCACCCTTCACATTTTTCGTCCTCATATTAATTTCGTAGTTTCATGGTACTATTATCATCTGTATATATGTTGGTTTCACTGCTGTTCTTACTACATTGAAACTACTCAGTTAAAAGGCTTATTTAGACAAGGTTGAGCATGGTGTAAGCGCAATTCTTCAGCATGATTTAACGATTACGGTTGATGTCCAGTCAGAATACTTGGCCGCACTCTGATCAGCAGTGTAATTTCTAGAAACGACATGGATCTCATACCGGCCGCAAAGATCAACTATAGATAAGCTGCCAGTGGTAATCTCACTTGACCACAGTCTGTTGTTCTTTGACGCTCAATCCCTATGATAGGGGGCGAGTGACCGAGAACGAGGCACTAATGATGACGAAACCGCCGAAACCACCGAAACCCTCGTGTCTGCCGAACTGTTGCCACGGATGAATTTGTAAGTAACTTCGAAAAGAAGGCAAAACATTTTCATAGACATCGATGTATTTTTACTTAAGATGAATTTTTTTTGTAAGTACGTTGGGCTTTTTCGAAACCTGTAAATCCACCCACCCCTTCAATACTCCAAGTGCGAAAGGTGATGAGTTTTCTTCTTCGAAATTAATTCTGCTCAAACATTTTGGCAAGGTCATCTGAGTTTGTTCAATTGTCTTCGTGTATCTTTTTGGTTCTTCTAATTTTTTCACTTTTAACCAAAACCAATTACTCCAGCTAGTGAATATTACTAGATTTGCATCTAGTGGTATTATCAGATGAATGGACATTCGGTTGTAAACAACAATTTTTCAGAAGATCTGTTGACAGAACTACAAGATTCGAGAATCGAGAATTTCAAACATTTAAAATTTTAGAGCGGTCGCGCCGTGGTTCAACAAGATTATAGTAAGTACTGTTATTTTTGTAGTTGTACTTTCTCAAAAATACAAGTGACATGCAAAACTTCAAATCCAAAGCAGGAATTGAAACCAAGCTTTGCCTACACCCTGAGCACGTGCTACTGTTAGACCAGCGACGCCACAGCTTTGCTAGCACTCTATAGTGGTCATAACGTGCATTTATGACGTTGTGACGCCATTACAAAACAATAGAATGAGGGATTGACATACGTTATTACTGTTCGTTACTCTCTATGAAAACAATGAATAGAGTCGTGAGCATTCATTTATGTTTATATATACAGATAAATGACTGTAAGATGCAAGAATAAATATAATCCATCAATTCTTTTTGCTTCCGATAAAGTACGTAGTACGGGTCAGCGGCGTGTATGCGGGTATGGGAGGTGGCGCTACAGGTGCAGATGCAAATAAGGAGCCAGAAGCTGCTGTAACCACTGATCCAGGTGATGCCGCAAACGTTGCACCAGGCGCTGCTGTGAATACATGACCTGGAGGAGCTGCAAGCACTTGGGCAGGACTCGCTGCGATCACCGAGGCAGGCGCTGCTGCAAGTACTGGGGGAGGTGCTGCTATGACAGGCGTAGAAATAATTGAAGATGTCTCTACTAGCTGTGCAGGAGCAAATGAAGGATTAGCTGCTACTACAGGACGCCCTACTGGTGCTATAGGTGGAGATGCAAGAAATTGTCCGAGTACAGATGTAGGGGTAGCGAACAATACTGGAGTAGACAATCGCGGTGGAGCAGCAGCAGCTAATGCATTTGGAGCTGCCGTTAGCACTGGAGCGGTTACTTGAGAGTAAATCGTTGTAATTGTTGGCTTCGTAGCTGCATAGTAACGCCCGAAGAACGGATTTTGGAAGGCAGTGTGAGCTTTTGAAGTGACCAACACAGTGAAGAGAACACTGAATAATCAATTCTTAGAAGCTAATTAAAAAAGCTTTCAAAAGTCAATAGACACATAATTACGATACAGTATATGTCGTAAAAAGATTAAGATTCTGACGCTAACAAATCTCTGAGGTATACGCCGTGAGTTTGACTTTAAGCATCACGGAAGTGATTGAACGCATATCTGTCACAGACAACGATTTTTGGGCTAACGAAAGTATGAAATCAATGCTTCTTTAGAAAGGTAGTGTACCAATTTAGCAGATCGAAAGTACAGTAGATATGGTGCGCTCGGACCGCAAATTCAACAAAGAGCCAGGACCGAAAAACAGCATAAGTGTTAAATGCTATTGGTCACATTTCACAAAAAAAAATATTTTGATGTAGAAGCAAAAAATCGTTAAAGCGTTTCTTGGGAGTCTTCAAAGGTCCTCCACCTGGATTTTTTTGCTGATTGGCTACAGTCTTGATTGTTGGAAAAGAAGTAAAGCCAATTTTCATTCTCCCACTTCAAAAACCCAAGAGAATCAGCGTAGTTTGAGTGCGGTGTTTTCATAAGAAATCAAAGTTAGGATTGGGGTAACGTTACCTCCTACTAGGTGACACAAACTAGCAACGCGGGAAACTCACGCCTAAATCACTCTTACATTTAGTACTTTGGTGGAGCAAATCAGAAGGCAATTATTTGGTTTTTCCTAGATGAGCAGATCCCAGATTGTCGATGCCAAGATCCACTGAATATAATACAGTTAAATGAAAAAAGGCTGTTATTTGAGTGCTATTACCTTTTGCATAGACCCAGAGGTCAAATCGACTAACAACCCACTCAATCACATATTTTTGTAAGCAGAAGACCGAAAAAAATTTTGTATAACTTTTTAAAGTGTTTCAAAATAAAGATTACCATTTTCACTCGCAAATATGAGTCAGTGCGTGTTCTTCGAGCATTTCAGGTAAGTACTAGAAATCTAAAAATGAACGGCAAGAAGGAATAGTTCGTGATCACGCGTGACCGTACCATTCCTCAGGCTGGTTTTTCCTAACCTGAACCAGTACCTCCTCGTCTATGCAAGACTCCCTACGCTTTGTCACCAATGAACAATTATAAATTATATAGAAAGAACGGTGGGAGTTTCAAAAATGGAAATGTTTGCTGCGCGAACTGAAATCATGAAGGTCTTAAAATATGTTACCAGACTGTATGTTGTTTCAAGCGAGGTCTTAAAAAAGGATTGAATATGAACGAATGGAAATTGTTCAGACGCTTATCTTGTGGAATTAGCTGGTGTACAAATGTGACTCCGCAGTTTATCTTCTGCAATAATGGTAAGAATAGAGATAAACAAATCCTTTTCTTTTCGTTTAAAAGTGCGTTAGACACGCTACTCATTTGTATGTTTTTTATATACAAAATATTGCATATAACGGTTTCTTTAAAATTTTGAAAATGACGACTTTTGTACCCGTAAAATGCCATTCTTCAATTTGCTGTTTTGTAATTTGAATTTGGTAATGTTAAGTGATGATCTGGCGTTGCAATGTTGAGGGAGTAAGGCGGGCAAGATAAAATCTCCTAAAACTTCCACCTCAGCTCCTTTATGACGTTTTCGATCGGTTTTGCAACATGAAGTCGAGCGTCATCATACACCGAATTTGCAAAGTCCGTGCCGTTTTGGTTTTTTTTTTTTGACATGGCTTTTTCTAATGACTTTGCATAAACTCAGTATCGCTCAGTTGCTCATTTTCTTGTGAACATTTTCGTATACAATTTGCCTGTGCCTTCGTTAAGATGGAGTTCACTCCAAACACCATTTATCTTGTGCTGCACTTCACTGAGGGTAACCCCTATGCGCCAGTCGTGCATGAGTAGAAAGAGAATTTGTTCTCACAACAGCTCCATCTTAAAGCAAGTATGGGCAATTTGCACACCAGAAGCTTCGCCCGAAAATGCACAGTAGAGCGAAATCAAAATCAATCAGTTTAAATTGTTTTTGGTCAATAAACCCGCAAAGTAAAATTCCCGCAAATGGCGTATTCCCTGCTACAATAGATGTCATCTTCAAAGTACTGCAAAAGCCTTCATATAAAATTCCTTGTATTTGAAAAAAAAGGTAAAGGTATGAGAAAATATAAATAAATAGCATGTTCAACACACTTTTAAGCAAAAAGGAAGAATCTGCAAATCAATCTTACTATCAAAAGGGATAATCTCTCGGCAATGATCACTTCCTGACAGATGCGCTATGCATTCGTCATCAATTTTTAATTTCGTTTGAGGTGACTGAATGCATAATCGGCCTTTGACTTGCGGTGGCCTCTCGCTGAACCGAGTCACTGCTGCTTATCCTCCTAGCCAAGTCTGAGACCAGCCTGGTACCAATTTACAGATACCGGAGGGATGGATAACTTGGTGAGCCTTGAGGACGAGATCGAACCATTAACCTCGTGTGCGACGTAGAGCACCTCTAACCACTGCGCCACATGCGCATTCTATTCTAAGTATCATTATAGCTTGAGAAAATGGCGAAGTCATTTTTGCACACTTAATATAAAGTGTTTGACTGAGTTGATCAGCGCCAATTTGACTTGTCCAGGCTCTGAAAGAGACGAACCTGCCGAAAGCACTGCCATTTTTCATTTTATGGCACTGTATTGTATTCACTAGATTCTACCTTTAGCAACCGCACAATGCTATCAAGAAAAGGAAAAAGAGAAAACACTGAAGTATTCAGTAACAGCCGAAGTTAGTAGACAAGCGTTCTTGAGAGCTCAACTATTATACTCTATTCTGCCACCTCAATAATCAACGAAAGTTTCAAACAATTCAAAGGTCTCTTGAGATGTCGAAGGTTTTTTTCTAAACATTAAGAAAAGGCCAGTAAAGATCGAAATTCAAAGAAACACATTTAAGTAGAGGTTTTGTTGTCTCAAAAGGTTTAAAACAACTAAACTCAAAAAGCGCCTCTTAGATTAAGGAGTAAACACGGTAGAAGTGGGTAAATAAAACTCACCAAATAAATTGTAAAGTCATCCTTCTCTTCAAGCTGGAGACGAGCTGCTTCTGGTAGTCTATAACTGGGCCGGTAGTTCTTTTAAACACATTGAGTTGCCGGCATACGGCAACCGGTATGGGCGGCATGACTCTCGACCAATTCCAAAACGTTTCTACGGAAACTAAAAATAAGATACATCAAAATGAACGAATTTCCTAGTAATTGTTCTCATTGATACAAACCACCTCATTCTTTCAGCTAACTGGATGCGCTTGATGGTCAGACTGAGGTGTCAATTACTTCGATAATAGTTGCGATACCGATTGTCTTAGGCAAATTTCTCGAACTTTTCTGTATGTTCTTTCACTCACCTTGTTTCAGAATATTTATCCGAAGATGATTTTGTGATCGCAGAGAATGAAATCATGATTGAGTTCCTATATGTGTCAGCTTAGACTTAAGTAACTGTCACTTACTCCCATCATTTACGGTTTGTATACTTGTGAAGTTTTTTTCTCCAGGGGATTGAAACAATATACTTTGTGAGTCCAATTTATCGTTACTCAAGTCGTTAAAGTTAGCAATCACAACTAACGACCGTTCACACGTGGTAATGAATTGAGGCCGAAAAATGATGAGCGAAGTTTGAGTCAAGGTTAACTAGGAAAAGATGGATTTATGGAGCTTAGGAATGCTGTGATGCTTGAAAAATGCTACGGAATGTTTGTAAAACTAGTAGAGTGAAAATACTAAATTGTCACGCAGTCTGTTTGAAAGTGTGCCGTATTAGCAGAAAAAAATCAGCGGTTTGGATTTTGTGGAGGACAGGCTGTCCCCTTATCTTTGTTCTAATCCTGAACCTTTATACTTTTACTATGTAATTAATTATTTAAAAGTTTTTTCAGTACATTTCTTCGAAAAAAAGAAGAATGGAGAGTAAACGGAAGATTAAAAATATGATTCAGACCAAATGGGGTATCTCTCAATTTTAACTGTGCATTATCAACCTTTTAGATGGATATAGTACAGATATTTCATACTGCTAAAAATTCTCTGAAAGTTTCATAGCGTTTGAAACGGCAGAGAGCTCACTAGCATCTAGTTTTCCTGACATTTTTCACTTCCTTCCAGAGAAGAAAATTGGTGGCTTTGTTCATTTCCATACACTTTGCTCGTAATCTTCTTTCTTTCGTTTTCGCTCTTTCTAGTCCATTCCATCGTTTTCTTCTCCTAAAACGTTCTAGCAGTCTCCGTTTTTGTTACATCTTTTGTTGTCATTGTGTATCCATACCTTTCCTTATTTTGAGCACACTTTTTTCTCCTTTTTCCTATCTTTATTGACTCTCCCGTCTTAGATCTATCAAAGACAAACTCTTAAAAATAGTAAATACGAACTCTTACAATTATTAACGAAGAAGCAGCTATTTGCTGAATGAACCCAGGTTTTGTTCCTTTACTTTCTTGACAATACATGAGTCAGATTCTATTTTTCTTAGTTATATCGGTCCATACGATGTCTGCCCGGTGCTCTCCACTCAAACAACCCAGTGGAGGTCTTATGAAAAACGATGAGTATGCTGCAGGTTGCTTTCTGCTCAATTCGATTGATATTCAGGTTTGCGAATTTTCTCTAATAACAATGGAGGTGTTTAGCTGACTAGGATGTGGACAGCCACATCTTTCTAAGCTCTGAAGAAGGCAAAACCGCTGCAATGTCGGTTGTTTGATTGAATTTTATAATAAAATCCTCGTTTTCAATCGCAGAGAAAGACATGAGTCAGATTTTGTGTTTCTCAACCGGACGTCAATTTGAATTTGGCGAGAACGCCGACAATATTCGCTCGAAAACCAAGTTGCAGTTCAAGCGTTTTTGAAATTTTTCATAAATCACAGGTTCACCGTGTAACCAAATAAAACTTTGAATCTGAGCGATGATAATCATCACCAAAAATCGTTTTTCTATCCCTCCTTTCAATAAGATGGCCAAAAATTTCAGTGCTTCGGATTCAAGACGCTAGGTCTTTATTTTACCTTCCAATATGGAAAGGATTACCATTGACTACATATCGACTATTTGACTATGACTACATATCGGATTTCGGCCTTTACATCACCCGTGAGCGGTCGGTTGATTTTCTTCCCCACCTCTACTTTTGATTTCGACCTAACATAATCTTCGAATCGACAGCTAGGAAGCCCGGCCAAGAATCCATCTCCGAAATTCAGTCCTTGGAAGCGACATCGTGAGGATCTGAAAACCGCCTTTGAAAAGTCACGTCAGGAAACGAAAGAATATCATATGCACGACCAGTAATATACCTTTGCGAATATGTGCTGGGGTCCGCACAAGTAATGAAGACGACCTTCGAAGTATCTAAGTGAGTAAGTAATGACTACATATTCATTAGCTTGAGCAAATGAAAAGCGGGTGTAGACCTCCCGACCTTGGTGTTCTATTCGAGATCTGTTGCGATTACTGTAGTTTTTCATTCACATGGAGAGCTATGAACTCGGTTCATCACACGAGTAAAAGGTCTCCATCAACATTCGAAATGACCAATGTTGCTGTATTCATAAAATAGTCAATTTGATTTCGTGAGTTTTGCTTTTGTTTAACCGAACCTCGCTTTACCTACTTCTTATCTCTCTGTTTTAACTTATATTCTCCTAAATGATCTGAAGTTTCTCTAATCATACCATAACCTCGGTGTTACCATTAAATTGACTCATCTTTCTGACCGGACATGCACGCTTTTAAACTCGCTTCAAAGTAATCATTGAAGTTGGCTCTACACATTTTAATCTGAAACCGTTTCTAACTTCAGTGATCTTCTTGAAAACATGAATATCGGTTGCGCACTCACACATTTCCATGTGGTGAGCTAGCCAAAAACACTATTGTCATTGAAAAAATGCAAACTGCAACTGATTTAGATCACCGTGATTCGTGCTTATTTTTTCCCTATCCCGTTCTTTTGTTGGTAATGTGTTATGATTTCATCGGCAGCGTATAAAATTCCAAACACAAAATGGTCAAAACCAAAGCAAAGATCTTCAATACTCCAGAAATTTATTGCTATTGAAATAAGCAGCTGAAGTAATTGTTTCAAAGCTTTCTTTTATTACGGTTTGATAGAAGGTTCAAAGCCTTGTCCAGGTTTATAGTTAAGTGGCTTACGTACGTTTCGGCACCAATTTTGAAAATTAATGGCTCACGACTGATAACAAATGTGTAAGCATTTCCTTCTAATCGACACTTTTTAGACCTTGCTATGGACATCTGATATAGTTTGCGAGAATGGTTGAAGCCTTTTCGTGGTTGATGCGTCAGTGGCTCATATAGGTGCTTTCTTTTACTTTTTCGGATTGATAGTGCTGTAAAAACCATTGTCTTTAACATCCACTTATATTTATATTAACAACAATTAGCATGTTCTAATAGATTCTCATACTTCTACTGTAGAAAGTTGAACTTCGAAAACGGAAGTCAAGCTTCTAATGACTGGCATATTTCTACGCACTTAATAACGATAGCCTGTGAGAGTGCCTAAAGCCTTGTGCAGCTTCCTTTGAAGATGCCATGGCAATGCGAACGTGTGTTAACATGATTCTCTGTGTTGACCACCCAGTGACGGCTATGTCTCCCCAGTTTACGATTTCACACCCCGCAACCGGTTTTGTTGTCTGCGGTCAAACTATGTCTCTGGCACCAAACGACGGTATACAAACAGTATGTTGCGAAAATTGTCTCATGTTTTCGACTGGCTCCGGCACTTGGTCAAACATTTGAGCCTACGGCCACATAGATCAGCGATTCGGGGCACCTCTCACTCCAGAATAGATTTGCACTTAACCAAAACACAATGACATATATATCATGCAACTCAACTCCGATCATAAGTAACACAGAATAAAACTTTTAGCGTGAATTACAGCAAAGAAGGCCGAAAACACTCATAAAGATACAGAAGTGGAAATGAAAAATGTCCCGCTGTCGACTGAAAGTTCACTAGAATCTCAGATTAGTTTCAAATCCAATGCGGATGGAAACTCTTATCTCTAGAAATCATTCTTTCTGGATTCTTTGCGTTGGTGACTGCAATGGTTCAGATTTAAACAGTGCTTATTGGGACTTACTTACGAAAAGATCACCATTACATTTGTGGCTAGTGAAGCATACCATTGCGGTAAAGGAAAGGCAACTATGACCCGAAAGGAATCCCGTGACTTCCATGAGACGGGAATGACTGAAAACACTAGAATTCTTTTTATTTCTCTAATTATATAAGAACTTCAATATGTTGGTGTATCATGAGTATCCAGCTTGATTGTTATATGGTTGTAATTATGTGAATTCTCTTGTATGTTGATTCCATTGTTCCGACCAATTACTTCCAAACTTAACTGGGCAGCACACTCAAAATGCTTATAAGAGATGAACTTGAATCAAAACGACTCAGTCCACTCTAGGAGAACCCTCACCCAAGGTACACGTGTTATATAATGATGTGCCTGATTCATTTTCAACGGGTCCCAGTGCAAAGGATCTGGTTATGAATTTGATAGGTGATGACGAAAACGATATTGGCAATTTACTTATAAAATAAAATATAAGAACGATGTCTCTTTAGTATTTATCTACTGAAAGAATTTACTGCGTGAAGTCTAACAGCAGTTTTGACTTCTACTTGCTGTCTAATTCATTTTTAACAGGTCCCAGTGCAAGGCGTAACCACAAAGTCGCTTAGATATCACATCATCAGTCTTGGAAGTTAATGCTTTATGTGATGGACGAGAATTACTTCTAACCTTTCCGCGGCAACACGAGTTCGCACTACACCATCGAGTCCCTAGCTTTGACTGTTTCTCAGTCGTGTTTTAATCGTATTCAGGGCTTTGAGGCTCCAATAGGGATCATCGATTATCCGGCAGGGAGTGAAGATTCGACTCCTTTTGCTGGCCAAGACCTGTTCATGAAAAAGATAGTAATCATTCGAAAGCTTGAATCTCAGGCTGCTACGCTACATTTTTGCCATTGAACAGGTCTTTTCATAGTGCTGTAGAGCTTAAATTGGAATTAGATTCAAAAAATTGCCGCACCCTTTCATTTTTATTACGTTTATAATTCACTGGAAACATGTAAATCGTATGAGCATGCAGAGGAAAATTTGTAGCCTCAAGTGACACGCTTGATCTGGAGTTTTTCAAAACGGACAAGAATTCTCGGCTAAAAAACAATAATCGAGCCCTACTTGTGAGCTGCGTCTGCACGACTTATCGATCGTGCTATCGATGCGCGCTAAGCACGCCGCATTAGCCAGCAAGCATATGCGCTGAATATGTGAAAGTCGATCTTCATTTCACTCCTACAGTGGACTAAAGTAGTTTTTTTAGAAATTAACAAAGCGTTGGAATGGTCGAAATTTACGCTATCGAATGATTATTTACAATTCAAGGGAAAAGCTCTGTCTTGTGAAAATACGCGTGTGAAGAAAGCAAAAACTTTTTTTCCTATAACGCTGTTAAAGTGCCTTTCCAAAAAGCTAAGCACGTTTTCTAAATTTTTCAAATCTATGAGCTATTTGAGACAGAGTTTTGCCCAGGAAATTTGATCGAAATTATAAAAAAGCACGTGTTACTTGTGAAACGCAATTCAATTTTGCGGTTACAGCGTTATAAGAGGGCCTTCTCAAAAAAAATAGATTGCACAGTGGCTCGAGACTTACGCTCGATATCAGTTTCCAAGGGACGCTCTGCACACTGCTTTGTTATGAGCAGCCGTTAGAGTTGATTGAATACATACTCTTCACAGTGACAAGCTGAACCTTACAGATTTGTCAATTCCGTGCTGCTTTCCTCTCAGACAAGTCCGCTATAAACTTGGTGACCTGGATGGGATGAATGATTTAGGTGATTTGCCATCAGAACGATTTTTCACTTTCAGCAAAGAAATTTGTGACCTCTGATGTAGTGGTCAGAAATCTCTTGCGGCCCACAGATTGTCGATGGTTGAATTGCTCTACGAGTTCACCAGGCCTTCCATCTATTCGTGGTGGCAACTTATTCCCACATTTCAAAAAAAAAAGAATGCCTAAAGCTGAAGCGAGATTGGTATGCCAGGGCCATACAACGGTGTTTCGGAGATCTCAACCTTCTCATCAGTGACCCGCGCTCCACATTAAGCCATGCATTGTAGCAAGGAGGGACGAGTAAGTGGTGATGGCGCAGTGTACAATGACACTGGGCCATCACCACTTCTCAGTCGATGGAACTCTACGCGGGTCACTGACGAGGAGGAAGAGACCTCCGAAACACCGGTGTATGGCCGTGGCGCACCATTCTCGCTTCGGCTTCAAGCATTTTTTTTGAAGTCAACTTGAATGTTTATCACGAGGTTTTAAAAACAGTGATGCCATGAATAAATTTTATTCTCACGTTTCTCTGGAGAGATAGCAGCGCAAACTCAATGCACCGGTAGGCCACCGAAAGCCAATGTACAGACCAGGTGTGCATGAGTCACCTCTAGATTGTCTGGTGAAATCGTATGCATCCTACATCTAATAGAAATCGACCAACATCGAAAGCTTTATCTTTCATTTCTCCTTCTTATTCCACTTTTTTTCATTTATTATTCGTCTTCCTTTTTCTTTCATCAGTACTTCGAGGGTACATGCTTGTACTGCAACAGCAATCTTAATATTGCTATCTTTATCAAAACTCGAACTTCACCATCACCTATTGATAATCTCTTGACATTATTACATGTAGGTTATGCGCTTAAGAAGATATTCTCCTCAGTAGACCAATTACACAGAGCTTTTTTTACTTCAAGAGTACAAGAAAATCATCTTTACCAGCAACCAGCGGCGTTTTTGGAAAAAAATCCACAAGAGTCACCGACCACATGTGAATTCTAATACCTTCATAAACGACTGATGATATATAGAACCGATTAAGGAAAGCGCTATGATCTCTACAACATGCAAAGTTCATTCGTATAAAGTAGGAAATGTCCAAAGAATAATATAAGATTGAAAATAGGAAATATTTTTGCTTACAATTCTTGATTCGTTGTTGGTATGCCATAACCAAGCCCTCGCCTTAATTGTATTGAAACTATCCAATTTTCCGTGTTGTCACATCTCGATTGTATTAATATTTGCCATCACCACTCGGAAACCAAAACTCATGTTTGCTGGACACACGGTATATGTTGCGGTTGTCCGGTCGGTTGAGCCTGGTTTCGTCATCAAACGGCTAGTATCGCTGGCGACGAACTGTTTGTTGACGACGACTACACTATAAAATCATTTCAAACAACACATATTTCCTCAATCGTCAACAAAACCAACGTCACCATGAAACCATTCTGGTGAGTTATATTGCAATCTCCTCATCGTTACAGCCCAATGAAAAAAAGTATTTATGATGTTTACTCACCAAATATCCTTTTATGTACACATGCAATCCCATATAACATTCAGGCACTGTTTTCTCTTCGATGTTCGAGTACGGCGAAAAGCAATGACGATGATGCATTGCTTTGGTGCTAGTAACTAACAAAAAAGACTGTTCACCTTGATATGTAAAAGTGTCACCTCTTCAGTCGACTGTTTTTCAAAAAAAAAATCTCGTTGTGGAACTTCGATGTATTCAGAGAGACTATTTCAAGCGTGATCGAGATTTGCCATGCACGTGGCTTACGTTTTGGCGGCGCCTGCCTCATCAGAGCCACATGCCCCACCAGTCACCCTACTCACTAATAGTAGGAGCGTGGAGACACAGCATGTCAGAACTAATCAACCTGAAATGTATTTGCTCAAAAAACCATTCTTTGGGTTTTGACAAAAACTTCTGACATGCGTTTCCAACTCAATCAAATGTCTCAAATCGGAGTCCACTCAGGAGATGTCCCATCGAGTGAAAAGACCATTACTGGACGGCGCAGCATTTATTCTGTAGGCTGAGTGAGGCAAGACCTCGACGCTCTTCAATTTGTCAACTTTTCCATAGTCTTCTTTGGGATGTGGGGTTTGGAATTGTCTTGTTAAAACAGAGCGCTTTCGACAAATGCGAAAAGTAGATTGAAAACCTGGCGCTCCATGACTAGCGCTGCCGTGAGAGTTTCTCGTAAGAATATTCCTGCGATACTTCCATAAATTTGCAGTAGCCAATACTGTGTGAAAAAAACAAAATTTGAATTCTTGGTGGGGTTAAGGAACTTTTTCCTCACCCTATGAGAAGCTGTTTTGAGTCTTTTTGAAATCTGGTGTGTCTGCCCGATCCTACTATTAGTAGGGTGACTCTAGTGAGGCGTGTGGCTCTAATGAGACTGGCAAGACAGCCGAAAAATGCTTAAGCCAGTGACAAACCAAACCTGGAAAAGGCTTGAAATAGTCTCTCAGAACACGAAGTACTGTTGATTGACGTCTACTCAACGATTATATACGAAAAATGCACAACCTAATAACGCGATCCAACAACGTCATTTTGTTGATTACTATTTATTTAGTGCTCTTCTTGCAATGGCTGGAGTTTGTTCGGGACAACTCTTCACCTGGCCAGTGTCATCCTACAGTCCCTATTATGAGCGATACTTCGCCGCAGCACCAGCTCCAGCTCCAGTAGCAGCTGGTTATCCAGCAATAGCACAGGAGGCAGTTTCTATTACTCCAGCTTTCACCTCTTCATATGGAGCTGGTCTTGTGTTCAGCGCTCCAACGTATGCAGCCGCTCCGATAGCAGCCGCTCCGATAGCAGCCGCAACATTTGCTGTTCCACCGGTGGCTACTGCTCCAGGCTGTCCTACCAGCATTGTAACCTGTCAATCTATATCATAGGTTCTAAGAAAGCAGCATAAATTGGCATTATTTTTGCTAGAAATTATTTCCGCATCGCTCAGGGTGTAATAAAGTTTTGATAATGGCTTTATAGAAACTTTAAGAACAAATGGCACAAAATCTGTTTGGTATAATGAAGTTACATCGATCGTTACTAGTGAAAAATATGACGTAGAACATGGCAGAAAAGAATAATCTAATGCAAAAGAGCTTTTTGTCAAAAACAGAAATGAAAGGGAAGTTATTTGTGCTAGGACTTATATAGGTAATTACGAACGCTAAGTTTAGGTTTTCAATACTTTTTATCTCTTAACCAGGACATGGATTGAATAAATCAGTGTTTTTCTTGTTAACATGTCCGAGACAGTTGATAATGGTGTTTTTTTTACTACAGTAGTATACAGCACAAGAGAAGCACAAAGGCTGACATTTTGGCAGTGTCGCCTATCTCAAAACCTGGAAGAGTCACATTTTTACATTTAAATGGTCCGCAAGCACTTCTATGCTCGAAGCAGATCAAACATAATTTTCAAATATTTTGCTTAATGAGCAGCAGCTTCTATAAAAAAACACATCGCTTTCTTACCTTCAGGTTCTTTTGACTCGATAAAAATTTATTTTTCTTTGAAAAAATATAACAACTTTTCGCAATTAAATCACGTTGCATGCTAAGTGATATGCTTCCTAAAGCACTTGCGACCTTAATTATTGAGTGATGGTTATTTATAACGAATCAAATTAATTATCGGAAAACTCGAGTAGGACCACTTAGCCCTCCTTGTACCCGACGGGTTCTGAAGTCATGGAGAGAAAATTAAAAGCAATGTACCATCGGCTGAATACTACTTTTCTTACTATTTCTGGTCAATAGGTAGCTATGAGCAGTTTACTAAATCTATTTTAGCTACTCTTACCTGACCTCTAGAACAAATGTTCTTCATGAGTTAGGAGGCCCACCTTGGGATATCCAATCATGTTGAATGATAAGCAAAACTTAGAGCCTCAAACGGGAATCAATCCCCCATCCTAACATTTCCGAGGTACGCGATAACCAGTTGCACTACCGAAGCTCCTGTTCTGCCATCACTCTTCTTGCAATACAAGGTATCGACCTGGCAGCCAATGGTCAAGGATTTGGCACGGTAAGTACATAGAGGCATAGAACCCAGTTACGCTAACCAAATATTGCATGTTTGAGATCAGCAATAATTTTCTTATGACCGCTTTTAGCGGTAGTGTGAAGTTGGAAACAGTAGGAATTCTTCCTAATTATCTGCTTTTAACGATAATGTAATGTTGCAGACATATAATTAATAATTTATAACATCATACTACCGCTAAAAGCGGTCATAAGAAAAGAATTTTGGCTGATTCTATATAAACAGAATCTGCCAGCGCAAATGGGTTCAATATCGCTATGTGCATACCAGGCCAAACCGTGGGCGGTTGGTTTTGCTATCTTACTCAAACAAGTGCAGGTTGCTGAAAAATTTTTAACCTAACCATCATGGAATGCTTTAGTTCACAATATGGAGGAGTAAGCATTATGATAGGGCGGTGTTGATGAGAAGAGAAGCATGAATTGTCAGAATTCTGAACTGTGTAGAATACAATGAGGACAGAAGCCTGTGGACATCAACTAGGTTCACTGGCTCCGAAGAAGGATGAAATGTACGAACAGATTTATTCTCACCAATGTGTTCTACTAGGTTAATCAAGAAGGATATACAAACAAATTGACAGAGATGTAGCGCTCCACGTCAAAAGATTTTCTAAAAGTGTTGAATATCCTAGGAGACAAACTCGCAAACATGTTTTCTATGAATGAATACTTTTTGCTAAGCACGCAGATTGCTTCGCTATGTGCTAGTTATTTGTAATGAAAACTTTGCCCGAATATTTTAAAACTCCAGGGAAATAGAATCAACACAGTATACCACGGAATTCATGACAAGAAAGACCTTTGTGGATTATGAAAGAAACTAACCAAATGCAGAGTGTTAAGCTCCTCACGGTTGCTAAGATAGATGAGTCGTAACTCTTTATGCTTATTTGTGTCACTTGATTTCTCGCACTGCGAGGATCACGGCTCATTTTATACCTATTTCGCTGCCCTCCATCTGTTCGCAATGAGAGTCTACGAAACTGGGTGACGATAACACCTGCCGGATTAAAATCTTATCTTTTCCACCAAATACATTTCTAAACTTTGAACGTGCTTAGCTAGCTTATTTTGAGCTCCTCTGAAATCTGCTCAGAGGTGTAGTCGGATCATGTAGATCGAGAAGAATTTAACCAAAGACTTTTGACATTGAGTCGCTTGTTGGGCTCGCAGTCGTCTGTACAGTCACTCTACGTGTGTAAAGCGACATCTGTATCCTGATCTTCATTTATCCTCATGCAATGTAAAAGCTCAGTTATTTTCAGTTTTACCAGCAGTCAGCAAGTGAGAATATATCCCTGAAACTTTTTGTACCGTCACTTTATCCACAAATAAATTGAAAACTTTCAATAGATCCTTCCATAATATTTGAACCAACATGTCATGTGGTGTGGTAAGGGCTCTTGTACAGCCCGATGCACGTGTTTCGTCCTTACAGACTCGTCAGTTGGGCAGAACCCGTGGTCTTTCGATCTTTTCATTAGTCAGTTCTCTTGGGAGCCTGCTCTCCCTGCAGAGAGATATCAAAGCCAATCGTTCTACACTTTATGTCAAGTGAGATTTTCACATAACACAGAGTGATGTAGACTCGATTGCTTTTTGGCTGGCATTTTTATCATTAAATTTTTCATTTCGAATTGAAATTGATTTTCCTTCAGCTGTGACAGTACCAGTCAGTCATGTATTCGATGCTGACTGAGTCAGTAGCACGCAACTGTTAAGAAGAAAGTTTATTTTTCTAACGTTTCGACGTTTTCGTCTTATTCACAGAAGATGATTCGAGTCGATTATCAGCAGTCGTCCGTCCTTGCTGTGGTCTTTGTCTTCGTTGTCAAATCTTTTTCCATGGCCACCGCTCAAATAAGAAACCTCACTCAGCAATGTCATTGTGTACAAGACGACTGTTGATTATAGTAATTTTCTATTAATATTATTAGGTTGAGGAAAAATTTGCTTAGCACCAGCCGAAAATTCAAAGTTCACACGAAAAATCTCATGATCTTGGCATCATTCAACTGCGTATTTTCTTGCAAATATTTTGGTGTATAAATTGCCTACACATGCTCTAAAACGGAGCTGTCGTGAGAACAAATTCATACTCATGCACGAATGGCGCGCAGGCAAAAATGGTGGTGAAGCGGCTCGCAAGATTTGGAAGTTGAGACGATAAAGAGCTCGAGAGAACAGTCTGGAAGATCAGTCGTGCCCGAGACGTCCACAGGAAGTTTCACTAACCTTGCGAGTCGCTTCACTAACAATTTCCCCTATGCGCCATCCGTTTATGAGTAACAAGCAAATTGGTTTTTACGACACTTCCATCTTATACCAAGTATAGTTACTTGTATACCCAAATAGCATGAAAATGCGCAATCGAACGAAGCTAACAGTCAATGGTGAACGATCAAGCAATTTTATGTATAAACCCTGAATTTTCAACGGGTGTTAAGGAAGCTTCCCCTAAACCTAAAATTTTGTTTTTCATCAGACAATCTATCTTGTAATAGTCGGCATAGTGAAAGGAGTGCTGGCTAACACGGAGTTTACAACTGAGACCGACTTTCTTTTGATCAACTCGATTCAGCCATCGGCTTTGGAGAAGACGAAGGCGGCGAATCGTAGCCGAGTGAATTTAATTCAAAAAACATCAGATAGCAAGCAGAAAGCAATTCAAAAAGCATTGTGCCATTGATCTAATACTAGAAGATTCTCTATCTACTAGTCTTACCTTCATCCTTGCTCTATGCATAGATCGATTTGTTCAAGTGTAAATACAAGCAAATCAGTGCGAAAAGCCTTAAAGTGAAAAAGTACAAACAGAAAACCATCAAATCCCGTTCCGACTTTTGAAGAAAGTACTTGGCGACTTTGGTTTCGCATTTATCCTAAATCCAAGCTTCGCAGCTGTTCCACCTAACCAACCAAACAGTTTCAAATTTTTCTCCCTGAAATAGACAGCGAACACTGAAATCGTGGAATAATCCACAAATCAAGCAAATTTAGTAAAAATTTTCTGTTTACTCTCATCCTACAACAGTTACACTAAAGTGACTCTGGGATGACTCCAGAATGCTCGACACAGTAAGGACAATATTGAAGTAATGCCTACAGTCAAATGGAATATTTGAAAAGTAACAGAACAAGTATACCCAATAGTGTAGAGTGCTTTGCAAAAACATTTTCGTCAGCCGGGATTCGAACCCAGTTCTCACTCTTTGGAATATTGTACCATCTCTAACAGAGCAAGTATTCATTAATGATTCACTTTGATGGAAAAATTCAAGCGATGCTGCTAACTTTCAACCTCTCATATGTGAAATACCGGCTGTTGACACTAGATTTGCGTCATCACTCTGTCCTGGGAAAGGATGAGAATTAGAATAAGCGCCTTTTTGCACCGCGACATTCTGGAAGAAGGAAGAGATGAAGTTATTCAATAGGCTTTCAATCTCTTCCAGCTCGCAAAACGACGCTAACAACTTGTATGGGAATTTAAATCGTACAAACGAGACAAGTTTTCGGTGGTTCACAACGGCCGGGGAGAAATAGGTCGTTCGATAAGTTTTGACATTAAAGCAATAAACTCCAAATTTATCACCCTGAAGCAAATGAAATTGCATTTTAGTTTCGTTCAGTTGACCATTTTCTTGCGAACATTATGAAATTTAGCCACAGTTGCTTTAAGATGGAGCTGTCGTGAGAGTAAATTTGCGTGCTTCTCATGCAAGAATGGCATGTAGGGGAAAATGCTAGTGAAGCGGCGCACAAAATTGAGTGAGCTTTCTGTGAATGGTCCGAATCCGATCCTCCAAACTATTCTCTCCAGCTCTCCAACTTTGCGAACCACTTCCTGGTCGTTCTTTCTGCAACCGTATCATCGTCTCATGCTCCACTGATCTTGCGCCCCTTCACTAGCATTTATCCCTATGCGCCATTCGTGCATGAGTAGCAAGTGCATTCGCTCCCACGACAGCTCCATCTTAGAGAAAGTATAGACGAGTTGCATACCAAAATGCTAGCAGGAAAATACGCAACTGAAGGATGCCGAAATCACGCAGTTTTAATTGTTTCTGACTATTAAATATAGTGTTTACTTCTCTTGAGCCAAAACTCATGAAACGACCTAATATACTGAGCAATAAAAAAGGTAACGGTGGTGGCGACGATAATGAAAAGTTTGTGAAGTTAGCAAAATAGAGAGGTGCTAATAAAAAAATAACAAAGGTTTGGCCAAAATGTTAATCAAATAAATCATAAACCCTTAGTTTCAATTCAAGAATTAAGTCGTACTAAACCGATTTTTGGTAATGACAGCAACAAAAAATAATTTAGGTTTTAGGAAACACTACCAATTGAGCGCTAACTTATTAATTCCCGCCTATTATGAAGATCTCTCTACTTGGAAGAAGCGCGAATTTGCTCTAAGTCATTGTCACCGGTTTGCTACGATGTTTCGCCTCCAGTATACGAGAAGAATAAAATTCAATAAAAAAACAATATTAACCGCACATATCTTTGACTCTTATCGACTTTCTAGAGACCAGCATTGATGAGCAGGCGGTGTTGCGCCGTCGCGTGCGCGGCGGTAGCAGAAGCATGTCTGCGTAGCATTTATGGATATCTGCGCCTGCTTTCCCACGAGATACGACGCCGATATAACAGAGACTGAGTGAGATTAAACGTCGCGAGGCGTGCTACGAAACGTACCGTCTGGTTCTCAAAGGGTTAAACGTGCACCAAGCACTTTTCATGAAGAGTGCACAGTAGCCTTCAAAAGGCTCTGACATCCTGTTCAAGTCCAAAAACCTTGTTCCAACAAAAATTATCCTACAATTATCATTGTGACATCTCACAGCTACTGTTGTAGATTCACTTTGTGAATGCGGTAACGGTTTGACTCACTTGACACAGCTTCATATAGTTACCTTCATTGGACTGATTTTTGGAAAATTTCGTAAAAGAATATTGAAAGATTTTCACAGATTTTTATCAAGACTTTTCTTGAGCCCTTGATATTGCATGTGTATTCATTTTCTAATGCCGGTTATGTTAGAATATACTAAGAGCCTGTAGGCTTGTTCAAAGCCTTTTCAAAATTGGTACGTCAGTGGTTTACGCACTTTTTGGAGGTATCACTCGCTTCATCAGAACAATTATGCCACTGACGTACCAACCTCGAAAAGGTTTTCAATATTCTCACAGACTATATTAAATGTTTATAGAGAGGTCTAAAATAGTCGACTGGAAGGCCATAATAACAGCAACAGAACATCGACCGAGAGTGAAAGGGTGCAACACACGATATTTTGCTTGAAGTGCATTTTAGCATGTTCTCCCACTGTCACATTAGTACGAGGCGTGTGGCGGTGGTGAGACGAGCGAAACCGTCGAAAGGTACGTATACCACTAACATGCTATATTGAAGCCT
Source organism: Parelaphostrongylus tenuis (assembly GCA_019055375.1). Lineage (NCBI taxonomy): Eukaryota > Metazoa > Nematoda > Chromadorea > Rhabditida > Metastrongylidae > Parelaphostrongylus > Parelaphostrongylus tenuis. The sequence continues at coordinate 72,241 of JAHQIW010000007.1, read as the reverse complement.
CATAAAAGGCTGTGGAAATAGATCGGATTTCTTGAAGTTGTTAAATGCTTTACAAGTCATGTTCCAATGTTGAAAGCGATGCACTTAACGACCACTTCTTGCATCAACGCAGCCTACATTTCTAACTTTCTTAGTCTCTGTTTCCAGCTAAACAATTGTGCCACTTTACGCTATTCACTTATCTCGGATCGTCAACACGACGTGGTTTTACGAGTCTTAGAGCTTCTCCCTTCGCTTCAACCACGATCCCCGAAAACAAAAGTGAAAACTAGGTGATTTGCTAAAGTTCTACCAGTACCTGTAATGTGTCATTACGTAAAATAATCTCTGATAATTATTTCTAGAGGCGGAGGGGTGGTAGCCAAGTGGTCTGTGATACAGTTCATTAGGAAGTACGGTGCTGATTCAAGCTCCCCATAACGCTCATTCGCAATCATTTAGGAATGTTTTATCTCGGCTATTCTTAAGATTACAAGGAATTCCACTTGGCCAATCTAATACGATATGCATGATGAAGACGAATCAATCAACAGTTTATACACAGTAGACAAAATGTTTGGAGATCTCTGGAGCGATGAATGCAAGGAAACGAATCGAATGTTGAGAGCTGGGATCCGCGTGGTAAAATGTGATGACGCATCGTGCAAAATAAAAAAAAAAAAATCGCCTTAGCACAGCTAATTGCATAGCTTAGAAAAACAGCCTAGCAAAAAATGGTGGATGTTTGGGCGGATGGGCAGAATTTTTAAAAATCAGTCAATAATTCCAGTGTTACAAAACCAGTAATGAGATAGCGCTCAGTGTATTCGGTTAGTAGTTTCTGCTGATTTAGATCACGACAACTGCTTTTTGCAGAAACTGGAACTGTGCTTGCCAGGCAGCAATACTTCGCAACTGATCAGTATTGAATTGTAGTAGTGGTTTCGGTCTTTCGATTTGTTTCAACGTTTTGATGAATTTGAGAATGTAGTTTTGCGATGACAAAATGGTAATCGCTTACATTTTTTGCAGTTTCTTTATGCGAACTCTCTATTTATGCACATCTCGTCTGCACAGAGTAACATTCAAGCCTATGTATTAGGTTGGTGGAGAGTAAATGAGGTTTACGTTCTTTAGCACTTTCTGAGCCAAACATGTTTTGAACGCACGATGTTAAACCGCAAATACTTTTGCACCAGTAAACATCCTCAGCGTTTAGCAATTAGCCGTTGATAGCATTGAAACGATGTGCAACACAACCGTATTTATTCAAAGATATACTACAATATCAAACGGCGCATCGTAACAATGCATAAACCGCAATTACATGCTCACCAATCAAATAATTCAACTTCCAGTTTTGTAAGAGAATTACAATATGATATTTGCTAACGTTTAGACTTTCAACACCGATCGATTACATGGTACATGGAAAACAGATGAGGTCTCGTGTGCAAAAGTGCAACTCTAATTTGTTTTAAGAGATGCAGAAAATCCATTAAATGATAACAAACATTTTTTATCGAAGTAGGATAAACAAACAACGGCTAGTGTTTTTCAGTAAAAACACAGCCTAAATTTAATTTCAAAGAGCCCCACACTGCCTGTCAGCCTTCACCGAGTTCGAAGGTTAGTAGAATCCCTCAACTGACAACGAAGAAACCGCTGAAAATGTAGAAGTGAAGAATGAATATAAAATGTCTCAGCCGATGTTGGCCACAATGGCTACTTGGCAATCTGATTTCCCGATTGTTCCCTCCATCTTTTGAACACAAAACGGAAACAAATTACTGGATAACATGGTTTTCGAAGAAAAACTCTTCTCATAATTTTATACTTTTCAAAGCTTTGCGTATTCTTTTATTCACTATATACTCAAAGCAGACAAAACAATTTCAAGGTCTAAATGCCGTTGTGAATTTTTTTCTCATGCATCAAGTCGTCGAATAATTGTCTAAGTGATCTAGAACGATTTCAAAACTTTGTTTTCGATAATTCAGAAAGAAAGTCGTTAATAACTTACGAGGTAGGCGGACGGAGCTATTGGTGGCTTACATCGCTCCGCATTTGAAGCTAGAAGGAGTTTGTGGTTAATAAAATGACGATATATAGAGAATTTAGTAGGTAATATATATCTAAAAAATGTTACATGATAGGCCCGTTCAAGCAATACGATGAAATGACGGCAGCAGATATAAACAAAGACAAAACGCACAATGAACCTGAAGAGGATGCAGAATTTCTCTGAATCTTATAGCGAGCATTTTCAAATTTATCGCTCCTTCGGATATATGCGTTCAAAGCGGAGAACGAATTTTGATCACAAATAGAATTTAGGATCATCATCATTCTCAAAGTAGCTTCACACACTGAATGTGAAAAATCGTGATAAGTACAAGAAAATAGGAACTGTACTGGGACCATCGTTACTTGTGGAGACTTGCTATTTGATTAGTTGAATCCAAAGATCGTTCGCTGCTTTTCACTAGATTCACTAAACAGAATCTAAAAAATGACAAATGGGGAAAATATACGAAATCTGGATAATCCATCTAATTTCATTTTCAACATTCTTCTAAAATTTTTGAGCACTTGGTTCAGCGTTACTGGCCATTCAAGCACTTTTCTTCTTTTTCTGCATTTCTTCTAATCCTTTCTCTTGGAGCAATATTACCGCTATCAAACTTTTGATAACACCTTTCAATAACGCTGATCGAACTCGCTTTCCATTCTTTAAAAAAAATCGATTTTCGCGGACTACGATGAAGCAAAAATTACGGGAAAATTGCTAGTGCGGAGAGTAGAGGATTACTTGTGTTTCGCAACATTCTCTGTTGTTATCAAGCATTCTAAGGAAAAGTGTCCGACGTTGATTAATCCGTGAAGGATGCATCTGCATCTGACTTTATTGAGCACTGCGAGAGGTGATTGAATGCATAACTGACCACGTCAGATAATTGTCTTGGCTTGTCGAGTCAGTGTTGTTTTACTCTCAGAGAAGTTGATACCAGTTTGTTGACTCCGAAAAGATGGATAATATAGTGAGCTTAGACCACTGAATGAGACCAAGATTCGATTATGTAGTGCAGCACATCTCAGGTCATAACTCTGCCCGCGTCTTCGTAAAGATCCAAACGTGCCCGCTTTTCTAATAGGCAACGTTGGTGCAAACTGTTTCGTAATTTTTTATCTCAAAAAATTCTTTCGTCACAATAATCTTCCATGTTTTGCAGCGAAGCGATGGGGCGATTTCTGACCACCAGTCCTCAAACCTTATCTGTCGTCTTTGGTGTTTCACTGTGCACTGCGATTCACTGATAGAATGGTGTAAACTATTGATTCTAATAACTTGCAGAGCACTCTTATTTTTCCAAATATAAGAAAGGCAATACTCAATCGTTTTACTGTCGGCAAACAAAATCGTTTCTGTAGGTAATAGGAGTTGATGTGTGTTTGCCATTCAATACGCATTACTCTTTACGATAGTTTAGCGACGCCCATCAGCGTTTATTGACATAAGATATCAACAGTTCAGTAGAAAGTTTGATGAGAATAGTAGTGGTCTGTGTGGACTTCAGCGATGGACACTATGAAAAAAATGAAAGGATAAAGCTCTTGGAGTTGATCAATCCGTGAGGGATGCGCCATTCATTCGTCTCCGATTTTTGATCTTGTTTGAGATGGTTGAATGCATGTTTGGCCTCTACAAGGACTCGCGGTGGTCTAACGCTGTATCGAGTCAGTGCTGCTTATCCTCTCAAATAAGTCAGGGACCAGTCTGGTCCCAATTTACTGACCTCGGATGGATGAATGTATGGTGAGCCATCAGCGCAAGATTGCACCGTCGACCTTGTGTGCGATGCAACGCACCTCTAACCACTGCAACACATGCTTTACTAAAAGATACTATAGGAGATTTTTTCTGAACTAAAGTTAAATTGAAGCTTACCTTAGCTCTAATGTCGCAATATGTATCGTTAATATAATATTGAGCTATAAATCATTCTATTTATAGGGCAAATTGCCGTAATTTAATAGAATTTTCTTAGGATTTGCACGCACGTCCAAATTAGATTTGATTTTCAATAAATCGTTTCTCCTGAAGGCGGACGATATCTAGTTCGTCTATTTGAACAGAAATGAAGGATCCGTTGGACTAACAAGCGGTGTTATAACCAAAGACATTCGTTTGCGTCTGTCATAAAGTCAGTTTCATAGCTAATAAAACAAACAATTATGTAGATGCGAAGTCTGTTCAGTTGAAAGGTTATAAAGTTTATGGCCAATAAAAAAGTCAACACTTGGCAGTAAGACTGGTTTTTCAGAAGGTTTAGTTAAGTAACCGGCTTGTCAATTAGCCAGATATTCATAGACATATAGAAATAACGGATAGGATAGTAAAAGCATTCATTTCACGAAAACAATCATTGAATCGTGATTCTCATTTCATGTCGCCTTTTTTTGCTTCGCAAGTCATTAATTCAAAGTAGGTTAACGGCAATGAATTGTCTACATCATAGCAAGAGATATATAAAAGATTTGCAATGTATCAATAAACTGAGTTCGTGGTTGACAACAGAGTGTCATGGTATATACGATTTTCGGTCGACGTATATCGTCGTTCGTTAAACAGTCATAGTCTAGCATCAGGAATCACTAGAATACATTAACTGGTGCCAATTCGTGTCCGATTGTTCTAGTCGATTGTAGTGGCAGCTTACTGATATGAGTTTGAAATAGGGCATGGAGTGAGAGATGATTATGGTTTCGACACCTCTATTCTACTACCCTATTCTTGGCTTGCTCCTATAGGCCTCTACTTGATGAAGCTTATATAATCGCAATAGATTACTGTAATTGCGAAATGGTCATTCAGTCACTGTTAGATAGCATTGAAAGCGAAATTTCTAAAAAGTCAGTCCTCGCGATATCCACCGTTATATGCTGCCGGAAAGTTCCTCCACTAAAGCGGCTGATTATTCAAATAATCGGATATCGAAGGACAAGAGGAAAACGTTAGTGGATTTCCTGCTGCGTTTTGTGTACAGTCGTCTGTCTCATCCTGAATGTCATCAACAACACAATTTATTTTTTTATGAAGAGCATATTAAGCACCCTGAACTGTTCATTCACTCATAACTGTCTGAGCATGAATTAAATTTTAGGACGGATTCTAAGAAACCAAAGTATTGATTCTAGGCATTGCTGCATTCATGAACAACTGTCTCCATCATGAAGAAACATTAGTTAGTGAAGTTTACGACATAACTAGCTATATGGATTCACATGAATTGCCGTACAACTAGTGCAGCTTTTCTGGAACTGTAATTTTGGCCTCCTGACGATGAGACGATAAAACGCCAACTGATAAGCTTATATACGCCAAACTGGTTTCTTGAGTCTGTTGAAAAAACGTCTCTCGTAAAGTGGACGACATCGGATAACGTGAAGAAATCTGGTAGGCCATGCGTGACCTGGTTTTGAGTTCACCCGACGATCAGGAAGATGGCTATGCCGACGTGTTATATTGTGATACATCGTCGCCAGTGAGAAAATTTATTTGATTCTTGGCAGAGAATCTAGTCGCTCAGTAAAAAATGTAAATCGTGAATGATAAAACATTCGGCGTTGATCAATTTCTTCTAAGCATCAACTCCGTAGAGAATCGTAGAGGGGACCCAAACTCACATCTAGCCTTTGCAATAGCTTTCGAAAGGTCTATTAATTTATCAAAGCGATGCTTTTATCCTCCTGCACTGATCCGGCTCGTTTCTACTTCCTTGGGAGAAAGAGAGAGAGAGAGAGAGGGAGCGGTTGATTACCTTCAGCATTGAATCGAGCATCGAGCCAACATTGTGTGTGTGTGTGTGTGTGTGTGTGTGTGTGTGTGTGTGTGTGTGTGTGTGTGTGTGTGTGTGTGTGTGTGTGTGTGTGTGTATGTATGTATGTATGTATGTATGCACTGAAAGCACCTTTGACTACGCTGCATCCGTGGTAATGACTTTCGAAGTAATATGGTCAGTGTAGAATACGAATGTCACACACACACTACAGTTCAATAAAAACTGCTTGCTTTTTTCTTAAGAGACTGTTTTGAGCCTTTTCGAAGCTTCATATGCCAGTGGCTCACGTACGTTGTAGCAGTTTCATATGCCTTCGCAGAGCCACACGCCCCTTAAAATAGGAATGGGGAGGCACAGAATATCAAAAACAGACACCATGAATTGTTCTCTGAGTCGTTTTCACTAGATGATTGTGGCTTAAGCAACTATACAGTCGATTACGTGATCATAACTATTCTGAATTGTCAAGGTTTACATAACTAATAGAAAAAGCCGCAAGCCATTGATTGAACAACAACCCAGACAACAAGAAATGTTGTCCTATTCTAATATTCTGTGTCTTGCGATTCCTACTAGAACGGGTGTGTGGCTCTGACGAGGCAGCCAAATCTGCCGAAACGTATGTAAGCCACTGACACATAACAAACCTCCAAAAGGCTTAAGAATGATGTGAAGACCAATCATTAAAAATGTTCGTTTTGTGATTCACGACTTTGTGACTGTGTTTTCGCTACTGTCTTCTGTTATCAAGACAGAAAACACATGAAAATTGAGAGGAATGCACACAAATCACTCAGGTAACAGTCTGTACAAGAACTAAGTGCATGAATTGCAGAAGTAGTAAAGGTGGGTGTGGTATAAGAGGTGGTGACCATGACGCCACTACAACAATACAGAATACTTTAGGGCGGAGAGACACACTAGCCCGATCGTTGTTGTGACTCAGTCAGCTCGTCGGAGTCATTGCTCACAACGATGAAGACACTGTCTTGACGCGTGTTCTCGATGACGGAAAAGCCGTTAAAGCTGGTCGTCGTCGGCGACAGCTATGTGGGAAAAACCACGTGCGTTCATTGTTCTTTCCTTGTTTCAATCTTTCGTTTCTTTTAATGTCAGAATTTCAATTAGATCCTATTCAAAATATTTCTATGAAATCATCAGCTTACACACGTTGATAAAAATCGAATTTTATTCGACTGAACTTTGATTCTACTATTTTGTCTGCCATCTCATCCTTCAGTGTTATTGATTTTTTCAATTTTTCAAGATTAGTAGGTATTTTCAATAGATGCCAGCCTTCAATTCGTCACGTACCATCTTCATTGAAACATTTTGGGACTGGCACTTTTATATCTAATCAGTCACTCGTGGCTTCTCAGGACCTATGTTGATGAGAGAATGAAAGAAAATCAAGCATTGAAAAACGATCAGAATGTTTTCTTTTTACTCAAATTCAATAATATCTATTTCTGACCGATGATGATGGGAATATTTTTGGACATGAACATGTTTTCTCTTAGCCTGCATTTTTTCTCCAAATGTAGACGTCTTTTGACATTCATATTGATAATAATGATGATGCACACGACCACGAGAATGAATCATTATCACCCCCATGCGATATACATTTCGATGTACTACTAAACCTTGAATTGTCTTTTTTTTTTCAACCTCCTAATCCTCCCTTTTCTGCTGAGGAAACCTTCAAACTAAACTCTTTCCCTCATTAGATTTCGGGAAGTGTGTAACACACTGGTCAGAGGTGTTTTGCAATGGACTACGCTCAAGAAAATTGAGCCTTCCATCTCTTAACGGGAAAACAATACCAAACTAACCCGGAAAGCGCTATCATGGCCTGTCGGTTGGACCCAGGTGTTATGGTATAAAATAAGCCACATATCCCTTCGGACAGCTTCACGGTGCTCATTGGAGTCATATGGTATCTGGTGAAGAAGCTGATCAACACCGAGCGCTGCATCATAGATCATCAGGTTCCGTTTTGATAAGAAAAGAAAAAGTGCATTTCCAGAAGATGGGAAAACTTGTACCTGTGCATATCTTTGCCCTATCAAATCAATGTAACCCTGATCTGTCGGTCACTGATGAACGAACAACGTTGACTAACAGCTCTTATTCGGCTTACAACTTGATGTCTTCACCTTCTTCAGATCCTTGATGATTCGAGTCAGTAGCTTCGGGAAAATCTTATCACTGAATAGCAACAAGAAGAGGAAGGAGCAGTGGGAAGGTCAATGATGCAGACTGTCGGGGAGGAAATGCTTTGACCCGTTCCAGCGTTCTATTGCAGTCAAGCGGGAATACATTAGATCGCTGAAGTTCAAGATTGCAGAGATTCTTTGAATCGACCAGCATTCTACAATAATTATGAAGAAGACGAGCTCCCCATGTACCAATCAAAGAAGCTTGAGAAATATTGGAAGAAATTTGAAACGGCGAATGAGTGCGGTGAAACGAATTGAGTGTTGAAAGGACTAGGATCCACCTAGCAGGATGTTACAACGGAACATGTAAAATAATAATAGCTACAGAATCCTTTGACGAAGTGCATTTAGCTGGACGAAACTATGCAACCTTTTTTTGTATAGTTTGGATTGCGAACAAGTCACCCGATTGATGTTCATCGACTGGTTTGCTAACAATTTCGCCGACCAACCGACTGACCGACCGATCGACCTCATTGTGATGATGCCGATATTGATGGTGAAATAAAGGACGTGCTTTCCCTTCGGCTTAGAGGAAATCTTTTGTTGATGGATCCGGTTTTTCTCGGACCCTACTTAATGTTCTGTCTTTGCTGATTTCAATTTATGAAAGTCAAAAGAATCGACGTGGAGTAAACTTCGGGTAAAAACTTGGAGAATTCAAGATTAGCAAAGAAAGCGACAGAAAAGGACACAATTTAAATTGGTTTTGGTGGAGTATTAAATCTCTTGCCATATCATATCTTTAACCAAGATAATTGCTCAGTTTATTTCATCGGCTTCAGAACGTACCTTAGATAAGACACATAGTCAAGTGTGTACTTGCGGGTCAAATTTGAGTGTAAGCATGATTATTGTATTATGATTAGTTTACTATTACCATTAGTGATTATTATTCTGTATTTTCATTATAGACTTATGCTGTTTCATTCTGGTTCATCTGATCATTTTTGATAAATTGCGATTTTCAGCAGTCTGAGTCATTTGTGCTCTAGTGAACAATGTGAATTCATTTCAATGCATAGAGCAGTTGTCAGACTAATACGTCTCAGCTTACATTGAGTTTTGTTAATCGTCAAGGAAGAATTCGCATTTTGTCAAACTCACAATCTGTCTTTTTTTCACTTCCTTGGTCCAATTTGTGTTTGGTTTTGAGAAAATTAAATTATATTTTGGCACATAGCGAAGCACTAATGCCTTGGAAACTGACTTTCAGTCTAGCGAAAATCTATGAAGTAATAGCTTTGTCTGGAGAAAATGTCAACCTATTAACCCAGAATGACTAGCAAACAGCAAGCGTCCTGCATGAAAGGACACCGCAGAGTGGACTTCTTTATTCAAGCGTCGTGTTCCCGTGAAGGGAACGACAACGAAGGCGAAAAATTGTGAGCAATCGACTTCAATCATCGGCTCTGAAGAATAAAGAAGTTCACTTGGCGGTGTTGAAGACTGTGACGTCGGAGTGTTAAGTGAATAAAGCCTTTGATACCAACCTCACGTAAGCACAATCAAGTAATTGTTAAATGGATTGTGCACAGCATAATAGCATAGTGCTCTCAATGTATCGCTGATTTAACAATTCCGTGATAGTGTAAAGCTTTTAAAATCTTAAATAGTTTCTTCTAAGTCTCTCTCTTGATTTTAACTTACCACAAAGTTTTAGGAATTGTAAGAAGATTATGTATAAAGTGTATTCGCATTGCAAGTGATGAAAAGACGCCTCTGCGATAGCGAGTTCATCTTTTAGATTCTTCAAGTACTCTAGTTATGGGAAAAATGGCGACAGGTAACACGGAACCAAGGACATGTGCAGCACAATGGTTAAAGTTGCTCAACAAGATCCAATGATATTCAGTTGGATCGCACTCGCGCGAAAGACCAAGCTTTCCCTCGCTCCAGAGTTGCCAAACGTGTGGTCTCAGACCTGTGAGGACAGACAAAATGCTGACTGGGACACATCGGTGGACCTCTGAAAGTCACTGTATATTGTATCCGATCACGTTTACGATACCCAGCGAAAGCGAATGTTGAAGCATTCTTAAAGAAATATCAACGCCTGACGATTTTTTATCTTATCCTCTTTGTCAGGTAGCGAGCATCGTTCAGTGCGTTCTAAAAAAATATACTCTTCTATTCAGAATGCTGTTCGCCTACTCTGAAAAGGAGTTTCGTAGCGTGTACTCGACGACCGTGTTCGATAATTGGTCGATCACCGTGAATATTGAGAATCGCACTTACAGCGTCAACATCTTCGATACAGCCGGACAGGTTTGTCGTCAAGTTCTTTATCGTTCAAAAATACCGTACTATTTGTTTTTGGCTGCATACGATGGCAATCTTCTAGTGTAATAATCTATTTTGACTCATAGATTATTGACTTGTCAGTCTGACGCTGTTGTTGCTGTAGTTGTAGTTGTTGTTGTTGTTCTTGATACTGCTGTCTGTAATATGTTAACGAAATTGTTGTTTGCTTCAGTTATTCAAACTATTTCAATGAAAAACTGAAAACCAGTTCGCACAACGTTTTTTCTTTCCTCTCACATTCCAAGGTCTCCTGTTTCATAATTCATAGTACAATTTTCTTGATTTATGAAATGCTGGAAGAGTATAATGGAGTTGTTTATGATGCAGACCATTCGCAGGCAAAGCCGTGGTTTGATTCCCTACCTTGAGTGTCTTCTGTAATTGCGTAGGAATGCCTTATTTCAGCTATCTTTAGAATTGCAAGGAGATTTACTCGATTAGCATTCTTTGATTTGCATAGCAAAGACGAAATGCTCAAGCAGTGGTCAAAACAGTACTGAAGGCTTGATGACATTGACGATAAATGCGAAAAATTGTATCAAATAAAAGTATTGCGATCTGCAAACTAAGTGCGATAACGGTCACATTATTTATTTATTTATTTATACTACCCCTTATCACAATTATTTAATAAAGTGGATCCCAATATTTCTAACCTTCGATTCGTTAATCGTCTTCTTTTTGGATGACGTCGATCACTGTCGAGCATGTCTTCATGCAATCTCGAGGATAGCCTGGCTGTGGCGTTCTATAGGGCATTCTTGTTGACTGTCGGAGAATGTTGGAGGGTGGAGCTCAACTCCACAACTCCACGCGCTCTGCGATGAGCATCACAACCACTCGGTCACGGCATTCGCTCCCACCGGTTATATAAAAGAAATGGAAAGGATAATTTCATGAAACACGTAGTTATTTCAAGAAATCGAACACTGAAAAGAGTAAAACTGTCCTTTTCTCTTAATAAAACTGGCGCGAGATTGAAACTCCTCTCATGAAATTTGTTGGCTGACGTTTCGGCGATTTCTGCCTTGTCAGAGCCTAGACGTATTATACCATACCATATCTAATTATTCTGTTATTACTTCTTATATCTTCTAGGAATCTAATACAAAAGGACTCCAACAGTCTGGCTGGTATAAAGAAACTTGTCTTCTTAACACCTAATTCAGAGAGGTTGCCGATGTCTTGTAAACAAAAAAAAATTAAACTTTCGTTTTCTCCGTGTTCTTTTCGAATTTAGTTGAAATACTCCATTACTTAGCTAGTCCGTCGATTGCCAATCAAGCGTGAACTCTTAGCTTAGATAACTAATCATCAGCTATCGTGTCTGTTCGTCCTCTTATCACTTATTGTTCTTTTCGAATAATGTCGTTTTCTCAGCGAAATGATTGAAGGTTACCTTCAATAGCTGTGCCACACGACAATGTAAGCAACACGTAAAGCCAGCTGTGCTAGAACAAGGTTGCCTGAATTTTCCTTTCCCTCTTCTTATCGCCCATCGTTCTCTCCAGCAACATTTTTTTCAATTTCGAGTTCACTGGTTTTACACAGGTATTGCCTGTTTGTATGCATACCTGTTCCTTTGATGATCAATTTAATTTTTTCATCCATTTTCACATATTTACTTTCTCTGAGGTTTTTTTTAATAACACATTCGCATATGTATTATTATCTGTTAAAAGTGGGAACAAATTCCTTAAGGATTCACTATTCACTCGTTCTCTCCGTTTTCACAGGCTTTGCTCTACCGTTGAAATGCTCTCGATGGAGTGCAATGACATATTACTGATTTTAACTTTTACCAGTCGTTTTTGAGTTAATTTTTCTGGTAGTTTTTGTTCTTTTGAGAACAAATTGCGTGAATGTTCCAATTTAAAAGCGTTTTGTTGGAATTTTTCATCAAAATTGAAAGACATTCTTCAACCCATTCACGGCTAAGCAGTCACAGCGTGGCTGGCTCAATTAGATTAGTCGTCTCATTAGAGCATGTTTTTTTACACCGGAATCAGTGTTAATTTGATGTTCGTTAATCAGTAAAAGCGTGGTGAACTGGTTGTTTCTTGAGATCATCGTCCCACAGTTCCATTCGGTTGTTCTATATTACTTGAATAGAAAAGAATTTTCATGCTAGAAAAGAAAGAGTTACTGGAACAAAATTTCAAGCCAGCTAATTTGTGCGTGCTTCGCAATCTATACATATGCGGCGAAGCGTACAGTCACGTATGCATTGAAACCAATGCGCATGGTCGTGAGTCGCTTAAATGGATAGTTCTTTTTCCATTAGTCATTTTTTCAAAAGTGGTTTTTTAAGTTGAATAGCAGGCTATCCTCCACGCCTCTGCTGATTTCTATAAGGTGTTCTTATGATCACGAACTAAGTTGGACCAAAACCGTGTATTTTCTAAGGAGTGATTATTGTGGTAGTGATATTCAACCATAAATCCGCAACTGGCCAGTTATATGTTATATTCTGTTACACTTTCCAGCAATAACTGTATTATTTTCGTAGAATTTATTGAAGTTCGTTTTGCCCACTCTCGCATTATCCTTGCATTCAGATTTTGTTGTCTAGAGAAAAATATGTCGCTATTTTGGATTAGAAATAAAAAGCATTCTACTTAGTGTTCCATTTTACGCAGCTATGTTTCCTCTACTTATGGATTTTACCTTTTCCAGCATTATTTCATATGCATATTCTTACTTTTTACGACTATCAACATTTCAGGAGGATTATATGCACTTACGATGTCTTAGCTATCCAAATACTGACGTCTTCCTGTTGTGCTTCTCTCTAATTGATTCGAAAACCTTAGTAAGTTTTTGATTACTACTAAGCTGATAGTTTTTTTTTGTGTCACTACATTTCATTGTTTCCAAATTCCACTTTATGAAAGGATTTCTGAACGTTTTTTGATGGTTAACTGCGAGCTCTGCTCACTCAACAAGGGTAGCATCACAGTATTCACCCTAGACCATCGTTGCTTCAGACTTTAACCCAACAGCTAACTTGTTAGGCCTCATGCTAGTATTGGGTTCCTGATCATAGCCTGGCGCGTTTTCAATACAGAGTATCGACCTTCTTATATCTTCCATAAAGTGAGCGTAGAACAGGAATGAGAGAGAAACCTTCGAGTACTCGTCATACTGTCATAGGAATCAGGACTATCAGTACTATCATAAGAAAATCTTTTGCGCGGTAAGGAAAATAGGTCTTTCTATTCTTAATTTTTTGAAAGAGGTAAATCCGCTCTAGCAGCCTGTTAAGCTTTGGCGTAGGGGATCAATATGTCAAAACCGTGCATTTGCAGAGTATATGTTAGGCTTAATTTAGAGGATTCCGAACAGTTTGTGACACTTGGCAATCATTTTTTATTGTTCACTTTTGGTCTAGTCGGTATTTAGGATGCTATAAGACATTGGACAACTATAACTAGATGTGAAAGTTACTACAACAAAGTATTTGTCATTCCCATCCATCTAACCAATGGAAGGTTTCGATCAATCCGCTCGAACATTACGAGGGAAACCATCGAATGGAACTGGTTCTAGGGCATATGCATAGTTGCCTTTGGTCTACGTTCAACCCCCTGTTCTTTATCAGCTGTAGTCACGCCACGTGATCAAATAATCTACTTGGAATTGTTAGCATTAGGAAAATTTTCAAGAAAAGTTGTTAATAATATTTTCAGGTAAATTCGAAAAAAATAAAGCAATGATCGAATAAATTCAGGACGTCTGCCAGACTATTTGGCTGCCTGAAATACGTAAGTATGCTGGTGATAATGTTCCGGTGTTGCTCATCGGTACCAAGGAGGACCTTATGGAATCAACGGACGAAAGAAAGCGGGTATCGTTCGAAGCGGCTCGCAAGGCCGCGCACGAGGTTAGAAATCACAGTTTAAAAACCTGAGTCTTGAAATACAATTTTTATTTCCGATTTGTTACTTACTACTCAGATACTTGAATGATCCGTCTTCATATGTTACGTGGATTTCATTGTTTTTGCATTGTTTTCGTTATCTTAAAACAATGGTCCCTGGAGCTAGATGAGCTCGCATGTATGTCAGTCTTTAGAAATGCGCCACATCCTTGCCGCATTGGCATGTTATATATTGCTCCGAATTATTTTTCTTCAAATCTAGAAGCAATCATGCTGAAGCTTTTGCGAAATGTAGGGAGGATTGCCGCCCTTCTACGATAAATCTTCCACAATGATAGCGATTCCTGAGATTGGCCGTTCGAAAAAATTTGTATGAAATAATTGAGCATAAGCCTCAAGCGTTGATGCACCATGCGAGACTGAAAAACTCTTAAAATGAGCACTTTCACTCAACGTGCAGGTGGTTGTCCTCCGGAACGGGTGTATTCTCGCGAAGTCCACTCTACAGTTCGTTTCGTCCATCTGTCGTCTGATCTTCCTACTATATGGCCGAGTCATCTGATGGGCCATACAGTATGAATTAATTTTCAAAAAAAACAACACGCGATGATCGTATGAAATTAGCCAGCTACGCCTTTACTGATTACTAAACGGTCGATTTGAATGGAGAACATATTCGGTCATACCGCCGTGACAAATGAACGCACAGGAGGAAGCGTCGCTTAGGAATCGGCGGCTAGGAGATACTTGACTAAGTTGGAACAGTGACGTGTGGGGGCCAGTCAATGTATCGTGTCATTGTCTTTTTATCCTACTAGCCAAATTTTACGTCGATTTCCAGTCCTGAAAGAACGAAGTCATGATTTACTCAGTAATTAGCTTCATAGCAACAGGGTTACAGAGCATCTGAACACTGTTCGCCTACCAGAAGCAAGCCATTGTGCCTTTTTTTATATTTTGTCCCGCATACTGTTTGTTCATCTGTTTACTTTCACAATCAACTGAGACGACTTTTCTTAAGATCTAGTTCTCTACGATGCTACATTGATTCTTCGTCGAACAGTTTACAATATATGTTCTTTTCTTTGTTGAAAGACCACAAGTAAGCCCCTATAAGCAGAGAATGAATGTTGTTTCACTGCAAAACTCTACTAGCATTCTTCGTAAGTGCTTTTTATTAGTTTACCATTTCATTGACGATTTGTTTACTAACGGCTTTGAACTTACAAGCCTATCTCAACCAACCCAATGAGAACGCTGTCGTCGCCTATATCGCCAGCATTTGAGGGCTTTGATTGTACGAAATACCTCTGAAATTCTCAAGGACAATGAAGCATTCTTGAAAAACGAGCACTTTATGTCCTGAAAAATCGCGTCGAATTCTAGTCACTATAGTACGATGGTTAGATCAACATTGTTGGCGTTCGATGGCCCAATTCTTGCTTGACTGGTGAGTGGCTATGCAAACAGACTAGCTCATCAACCGTACAATCAATTGTCGCGTCTTATCGTCATGCCCTTATAGTGAAGGACACTCCTCAAAGCAGATATCTCAGAACAAAAGTGCATATAAGGGGCTGTGCCAGTATTCGAAATTCTGGAATCTCAAGGTTGAATAAGAACCAAGGATGAAGCTAACGAAGAAACACGCTGATTCATAAAAGGATATACGAATGAATTCAGAAGAGATCATTATCATTGTACTGAAGATATAGTGGAATAACTGTGTGCAGAATACCATTTTTGAGCCTGTTTTTGAATCCACTAGTTCGTAACGTTCGCCATTTATCATTTCATAAACATTTTCTGTTTCTGACAATATTTTGAAATTTTCACGAGCTCTCTTTTGGACACTTCTATAGTGCAAGGCACGTGTTCCGGTCTTCCAGTCTCGTAAATTGCACAGTGCCTATTCGTTCAGTCAGTTCCTCGAAGATCTAGCCCTACTTTTTACACTCAACGTATGGTGAAACAATCACCGTTACTTTTCACAGAGTGATTGATTGTCGACTGCATGGCGTATGGCTGTTATGCAGGCATATGTAATAAACATTACAATTGACTATTCTGAGAAGTCTCTTAAGAACAATATAATCTGACAATGTATCTTGAGCCTTTCATGAAGTCTGTTATGCTAACAGTCCTACACCATGCAATCGACAATCAGTAACTCTGAAAGAACACCGCGGTGATTGTTCTACCGTGTGTCTAGTGTAAAAACTCGTCGTCGATTCAATTTAGGGGTGGATCCTCGAGGAACTGACTGGACGAAAAGGTGTCGTGCAATTGACGAAGCTAAGGCCGAAATACGTGCCTTGTACTACAGAATTTCTTATAAAAGGCCTTATGAAAGGCTTAAAATACATAGTTAGATTATGCCGTTCTGAACGAGGTCTAAATTTAGTCGATTGCAATGTCTGTTACAAACTTTCTAGCTCATTAACCCTCTGCGCTACCGTGTCCTCTAATAATTCTTGAGAACAAGAAAACAGCGATCTTCGCAAAAGATCGAGAGCGAAGGATATAGTGCTATAAATCTTGTTGTTAATCAAAACTTGTTGAATCCTTATGTCCACTACTGTTTCAGATGGGTTGCGTTAAATTTCTGCCATGTTCAGCGCTTACACATCGAGGTCTTAAGCAAGTATTTGACGAGGCGTTCCTGGTCGCCATTGGGCTAACCATCAAAGATGATTATCGGTCACCTTGTTGTTGTGTTTTTTGAGAAATTTCCGTTCTTATACTCATTTCTACAAGAGACACATTTTTAACAGTTGTGGTGTCGATACAGCACTGATCTATGCCTTGTTTTCACTTATAGTACAATTTCTTCCTGGTCATCAAGCCTCAGTGAAGTATAATAATTGTGATCACTTCTCCAAAGAGCGGCTCATGTATTATTCTGCTATATACTCTACTTTTCACTATTGTCTAAAAATCCATCTGCCAATGTATTGTTCAACTGTTTGTCCTCTCACGTTAATCAATCAGAGACGTTGTAAAAATTCTATCGTAAATTGGATATTTCATACGAATTGCACGAATTGCTATAACATACACTAGGTTTAAACACATTCGCGACACATGACTCCTATAGAAGTCACTTATAATTGGCACATTTCGCGTTCGTGCACATTTCGTAAACCGATTTGGTAACGTTTACCATCTAAGTGATCTAGGACCTGCATTGGTTATTTTCAATTCAGAATACATCGTAATTAATAAGACTGTACATCACGAGCGATAAAACGACGATCCTGAGAAACCTCAACGCTACGCGTTTACTGAGTAATGGTCACTATACGAAACTGATTACGGTGCACTTAGAAATTTGAGCGATCCAAATGTGGCCTAATTTGTCGTGAGTCGATGTAGTGATGAGTAGGGCCTACGAACTCATATAGCTTTGTATTTTTGTTCAATTCTTTTGATTCTTCGCAAATCATATATGCCTCTATGCGTTCAAGTGATCTATTGCGGAATCTCTGAGCTGATTTCATCAATGTTTAAACTGAATGATGACTCAGTATTTCAAATAACATAAATTTGTACCTCATTAGCAAAAACTGATCACCTTTCCCGATCGATTAATGTTAATCAAGGCATATGGTTAGGTTCACGACTTTTACCAAATGCTGTTGCGCCTTCAAACAGGAGCGCTATTCTGTACCTCAGCTCATCCACCGAGCGAGGCCTGTTCACTAGACCAGAACGATTTTCGTTATTACAAAAGCGGAGTACAGTTAGAGATATTCGAGAGATAACGAGCATTTCTTTCCTTATTCAGTCTCCTCGTTCTGGCCACCACGTCCGTATAGTCCATGCTTTTGTGATTGGCAGTCCACTGGATGCTGTTCTTTGAGAAGTCTTGGCGCATATGAATAGAAAAAAATGCTCTTGGCAATGATCAGTCCCTTGGCGATGTGTCGTTTATTCGACTTTATTAAACACCGCTAGAGGTGATTAAATGCAAATCTCGTCTACACAATGACTTGCGGTTCCCACTTATGTATCACATCAGTGTTTCCATCTTCTTAGATATGCCTAGTTCTGATAGCGTTTCCTAATCGTCAACCGTCGACATAGGTCTTACGTAGCCTTTGATTGCCTCTTACATTTTGTTTACCGGCAACACTATCTCCATAGCGTGTCCATTATCGCTGAGTGACCACTTCATACTGTGCTAATGTAACATCCACATTTACGAAATTTTCTTTCGGGACAAGACACGCGACTCCTCAAACTGGCCTTTTGGAACGATTTGCTCAGAACTTTCTAAGAGCTTTTACGAACTTTTCCAAATTACTAATCGAAGAATGGAGCGATAATCTCAAGAACTTAGGTTTCCACGCTAAAATTGATTATCAATAACTATATACATCAATACTGATGTCAACGCGATGAACAGCAACGTTGAGGTTGGTTCGCCTAAAAGGCTTAAAGAATTCATCTGTCAATTCATTCAAGAACGTAAGGCAACCAGCTATTTCTCGCTTCAATTCGATTGTAAAGTCATAACAGAAGGTCAGGCAGCCGAGTATTTCTCGCTTTCTTCGCTACAACCTCGATGTTCTTCAAGTGGCTACTTCTTGCTTCACATCGACTAGTCAATCTAAACGTATATAACAGCACCCATTTAGAGACCTGTTCTCCTAAATGTGAAGAAATCAAGGTACGAAACCCGTTTCTCATTAACATCGTTTTCCATCGTAGTTAAAGCGCGTTAGGTACCATACATTTCTGAAAGGATATGAAGATAGTCTGAATAACTGTGCATGACATTACGATATTCCTCACTGTCAATTGAATGCATTAGAATTTTGAACTAAAAAACTCTTGTAATAATCATTTTGGCTTTTGTGGATTGTAGGATCCAGCGCAGTTGTGAAATGAACATATTTGAGGACAGCAGAGTTTATTTTATAAAACAGAATTCACTAGAGAAACCTAATAATTCGGCAATAAGATATTAGTGATGAACAAATAAGTACTGTAGCTTTCATTAGTTGACAAGACATTTTTGAATGTGATTACTTTCTACTCTTAACTGTTTTGACTCAGTTTTCGCAAAAATAGGCAGCATTTTGAAATGGGAAGCGAAATGTGAGGCTGTAATGCACCATTAAGTGATCGGTGAGCAGTCAACTAGACTGTTGTAGCCTAATCCTACATGTCCTCTCAATTCTATGCCATCACAACGGTCAAATCGTAAATATTATCATAAGCAAATAGTAAATATCATAATATAAAATCATCACAAAAGTCTTCAAACCATTCACATCGAGAAAATCAAAAAATCGAGTCGAAATCTTGCTATACCCTTCTACTTCGGTAATTTCAGAAACATTACCGGGGTTCCCGTTGCAAAAAAATAATGAGAAAATGACAAATAAATTAGCAAAATCTTTCAAATCAATCATTTTTACAACCTGGCTTGTAACAATATAATCTGATTGCAATTCGAAGCCTTTGAGAAGTCTAATATGGCATCTCTAATGCTGAACGTAGGTTTCGCTTTAATCTCACAAACCCCACCAGTAGGAATAACATTCAGTCCCACCGTTCCTCTACAACTAAGGGTTGAACTGCATGGCATGTACTACTGATGGGGTTTGCGAGAATAAACCAAAAAGTACGTTCAGCACAAGAGAAGCCATACCAGATCTCTGAAAGGCTCAAATATGCTACAAGATTATATGAACGGCTTATATTAGAAAATGACTGTCCGACTTTTCTTTATGAATATATATGTATATATACATATATAAGACATATATATACATTATATGTATACATATATATACATATATATACATATATATATAGAGAGAGAACAACGGTTAGAGTCATATATATCATGTATCTTCGTATGGAGCGCAATCACTCCAGAGCATCGCAAGCAAAATGCTTAGTTGCAAGCTCGTCTAGCCCATTCTAATGTTAGAACAATAACCAACATCGTTGTAAACTTAGCTGGATTATGAAGAACAAAGGTTAGAGTTACAGAAAAATTAGACATTATCGGTAGTATTCCAGTGAAGTATGACCTGGCCAGAAACGTAACGATCGACGTGGTAGAGAAAGGCAACATATTTGAGAATTTTTTCATCAAAAATTGAAAAATCTAGTAAGCTTCATGTTGAAAGTTCATCTAACAAGAAAAGAATGACATTCTTTGAGAATGTCGATGAAACAAGTCACCATCACCATGCAAATGATAGTTCTTCTTACAAAATAAGAGATCAGTAGATGACTTCCCGTTTAGACCAGTGAATTAATACACTAATTATGACCGGTTATTCAATTTCCTATCCGATCGATAATTGATTCAAGAATTCAGAGTTTTCGAATAGATATGCTATTTGACATTTGGATAATCGTGTACTATATATATCAAAAAATACCGTCAATATACACCTGTTTCTGTAGAAAAATGCACGGAAATCATTACAACAAACATAAAAAACGAATGATGAAATTCAAAAAAATCGGACGCATATCTGAAGTGGGTAAAATGAGCCCGGCTATCCAAGCAAATATACATTCGAATAAGAGAATATCCAAGGACGATTTTGAAAAGCACTACACTGGTGATGGCACGGATGGGCTATTTACGATAAAAAATGAAATGATAATAATGGAATGCTTGAAGCGAGAGTAGATAATGTCAATGAAGAGTACTGTCAAAATATCAAAGTGACAAGTTGTAGTACAATCGAAAACTATAAGTAAGCAATAGGAACTAATGAATAAAAGTTTTGCAATACCATGTTTCCAATTTATTATACTAAATTCTGATGATAAAACAGACATTTTAAAGAAATAGCACCACGCCTCAGTCATCTGTTTGACCAATATTATAGCATTGAACGTTGATAATCCACTTATTCTCGATTTTTTTCTGAAGTCTTTAGTCTTTGATTCTTCAATTAGATTAGAATCTACAGTACAAACGATGTCAATGGTAGCAGTGATGCGTTCAAAACTTGTCTCTGATGGAACCAAAGCCACTGAGAACAAAAGTTTGTTAAATATTCTGACAGCAATTTTCTCCAACAGATTTTCTCTAGACATGTCACAGAACATGAAGTGATCATTGGTATCATCTACAATCCTATTTATTGTCGAGTAGCTTGAGTAATTACCACTCAAAAAACCATTCTTGCTTTTACAGGGTTTGAACTGAACAGGCCCAATTCACTCAAACTGCAACAAAAGCATCGTAATTTTTGTATGGTATTCTTACTTCCGCTAAAATCTTCCCAAGAAGCACTTTACGAAATAGGTGGACTTTCACTTTAGGTAACGCATTTGACTGCATTAACTTCACGCCATGAGTCTGACAAAAGCACTCCCAGTCACAAGGAGCTGGCATACGATTGGAGGAGCATACGGATAGATATAGTGAGCAGTATAAAGCAGTGTGAGCGAATATGCGCAATGTTCATTCGGCAGATTTGTGCTCACTCGAATAGCTGGCTCATTTCTCACATGCCAAAATCATGTCTTGGATGTAATCTCTCATACTAACAAGCATGGGTAAGAAACCTGTTTAGAGTGCCGATTCAGCAATGTATTGGGATCGGACCTTCCATCACCCCTTAATTCGCCCCTCTTAGAGCGGAACCTCTTATAAACACTATCAAATTTTGTCATGGATGACGAGCGCCATAAGCAACAATATGAGATAGAATTGGCGTATCACTTCCCTTCCTATTGAAATCACCGCATATGATCGCGTCTGAGAAGATGCTCCACAATGCTCTCTCTCTGATTAGGGTTACACAGACCCAAGAGATGATCGAAACACTGGAACTATCACGTGCCACTTTTGCATACACTGTTTGATTCGTCGTCGAACACCTCCTCGCATGCCAAGCTAGCCAAGCCATGATCGTCGTCGGGTGATAGTCCTCGAGTTTTGCTAAACTAGTTAATGATGCAATGCAAAACAAAAAAGAGTCATATTAACAGTTTTCTGATAGCATGGATACCTTACTGTCTATATCTTTCACAATGTGTATGTACAGATTTCAAAACGCGCAGCCATTTAGTTTAATTTACCAAAATATTTTACATCTCCCCTCCTCCTCCTCCTAAGCTTTTTCACCATTCTGTGAACCGAAGAATACGATTTCAAGGATTTAGTTTGCTACGTCTTTATTGACTAACTCGTTGAGAATGCGTGTGTCCAAAAAGACACTGGATTCCCCTGTAGACCTCCTGGAAAAAAGCCTTTTCTAAATCACAGTGATGTTGAAGCATGTTTGATTTTGACAAAGCCTTTCTTTATGTGTTGTAGCAACGAAAATCACACTATTTCTTCACACTCAATTTCTTTTGTTTGCTCGACTAGGGCCAGTGGATATCTTTTCTCCAATTTTTTCGTAGTTATTCGATAGCTCAAATCTCAGGTTGGGGCTGAAATTAGCTTTCACTAGGCCTTCATGGAACGCTGCAAGAGCGGAAGTGACATTACATTCCATACGCGGAGATCTTTTCGTAGTAAGAAACATGCATGTACGAAAAGCATATGACCACGTAAAGAAATCATGATGATTAAGTAGCACAAAAAACCTGAGCTTTTCTTTTCTTAACGGAAAAAAGCCTAATTATGTAACAAAAATTGCGCGTTGCTTGCGAATTGCGCTGTGCCATCAATCAACTGCAGTCCCGAAAGAGTTAATGATCACTGAGTAGATACAGATTTCAATGCGCACTGCGATTTCTCGCCAATGAGAGGCCGCGGTCGTGAATTTGCTGAGATTAAAACGTTTACATGAAAAATGATTGAAAATATTGGTCGACTCGTCTAAGCGTATCGTGATTTCATTTCATTTTTCTCTTAACAATTATATTTTGAGCTACCTTTTAGTTTAGCTGATTAAGTTTTTAGGATCCGTGGAGAAGTTTCAACACATGTGATAAGATATTAGCCTAATTTCCATATCTAGGTTAATGGGAATCTCAAAAGTTATTTTTTTCTTCACAACCAGAACCACCTAATATTCAAGAATCAGCGTTCAGCTGTACTGCGAAGATAAAATCAAATCCAGGATACACAAGAAGGAAGAACGATTATCTATTAGTGCAAAATGTATATAAGGAGAACTTTCTGGCTTGAAATTTTAGAACAAAAACTGAGTGAAAAAATCATTGAATTAGATGGCCTCAAACGCAAATGCAACTTGAGTGATCGAGATTCGTGAGCAATCATCTGTGGCGTATTGTGGAATTCAGGTACAAGCCGGTGTTAAATCCAAAGATAGCAGCTGTTTCGATTAGTTCTACATGTATAAAAATTCTTCACGCTGTTTTTGGATTGTAAAGAGATAGTTTTCAAAAACACTGTTCAAAAACAGATATGTGCTTCATCTCGTGGCACCTATACGTTTCTCCTGGGCACTCAACAATAATCATCGTATCTTCTTTACGTAGTGGGTAGCACAAATCTTGATTCCGCCGCGGCTCAGAAAATCCTCCATTGCTCTGAGATTGAGAGAATGTTATCAGTCCATCTGACCTCAACACTTCCTCCAGTCTCCGTAGGAATGTTTTCTAACCCAGCTTTAACAGAACTCAAATGACCAACATTCGGCAGCATTTATATCGAAGGCAATAATCGTCAATAGTAGTAGACACACACGCAAAAATTTGAAACCCTTGGGATTAATGGAAATAGAAATGAGTGAGGAAATGATTTGAATGCAAGAAGAGCTAAGCTCTAAATAGCAGAAGTTAAGGACGGACTGGAATTTATGGATGGAATGAATCTGATTTCAACATATTCAAATTCCACTGCTCAATCAAATTCATTTATTAATTTGGAAGCTCCTAGCTTTTCAAATAAACGGAATATAAAAGGTAAAGCATAAACATGAAAACGTGTGTATTGATCAATAAGGAGAACTCGATTCAATGAGCACCATAGAGGCGAGTGAATGCTTAAATAGCTAATGCCATGACCTGTGGGATGATAACGATGTACTAAGTCAGTGTTTTCTGTTCTCTCAGCCAAGTGTGATACCAATTTGCCCATTCCAGTGCGATGAAGCACGAGCTTAGCTCTATAAGGTGAGTCAAACTAATGACATTATGTGTATGCAAAGCCCTTTTAAGAAATGCGCTGTTTGCGCCGTAACTATTGCATTGCTGATTATTTTTGCTATTTCCATTCACTGAAACTTTTTCGATAAGAAGCTTACCAGCAGTCAACACTCTCAGACTGTGCTCTCGCTCCTCGGAGAGAAGATCGACAAATCTTATTCAAACAACCAAGCTTTTCACGGGAATGGCTGCACTCTGCCAACGGTGTAGGCTCCGGTGAGGACGATGTGGATACTGTAGATACTGTTCTTGGTCGGGATCTTCTGAAAAGAAGTAGAAATGAAAGACATAACACAATTTCAGGCTGACTGGAGTCCGTAAAGTTTTATTAATTATAGCCATAGAAATGCTGCTTGTTGTTGGCACTTATATTGGTATCCTCCAATAGTTTACGGCCTCATTGATTCGGGGGTGTTAGTGGGAGTCGAAATAAAATGAGCACTTGGAGTTTCATTTTTCCCCGAAATGGCCACCGAATTAAAAAGAAGTGCAACATCTCTATAATGAATGTGGGGTATTTTTGTCTAAGAGAATAAACCCAATATCCAAAATCAAACGGCGGCCATCAAAACACACTTGACTACCAAACCATCATATTATTGAAACGGATGGAAATCATGAGTGATGATAGAATAGAAAAGTCCCTGATCGGGCTTCTCAGGATCCCAACGCATAAAAGCTATACAATTCAACAGCATACTAGGTTAATGTAATACATGCTAAAGCTTGTACGATTTCTCATAAAAACAAGTTAGGCATGAAATAAAAACGACCATTGAAGGAAAAGTGACAAAGCGGAAAGAAAAGTGAAATCGAGGTGACACGCTCTGATGAGGATTTCCGTTTCCAAGATAGGATCGCCTTATATCTTCACCAAGCACATAATCATATTGTGTGAGTATGCCCAGTCCCGTACGATAGAATGGTAAGGCGCGTAAATTCGCACTAGAAACCGCTAAGAAAGAGAACTCATACAAAGACTGTTATAATAGAACATGTACAGAAACTGTTATAGCCCAATTTTTTCCCTGAGCAAGTGGGGTCTGAAGGATAGTTCTCGATTTGCACTGATTTCAATGCGCTCACAGCTGAAGAGCAGTTGAAGATGATACAGGAAGGGCAACATAAAATCATTTCGAGACTATTAATACCGTCGATCGAATTTTGTTTAGAAACACATATGTAATCCTAATTAAAATTTAGTTTCTAGATAGCCCAATTTTTTGCTGTTAAAAAAATAGACTCGCCTATAGTTTGAAAATAATCTTGTCCTTGCTACATCGGCCTTCGGCGTAATCCAGTCCACTATGGAGGTTTTTCTACGACATTCAGCTACTGCATTTGCTTTGCATTCACAGTGTACTGCCAAACCACAATCTTTGCACTTCCAACCTTGTCGTATCAAACCCCACAACTATAAAAAACACAATAGGAACAATCACAAAGTTATTGCTTAATTAAATGTCGAGTTTCAGATGCAAAAACGTTGAAAAATAAGCCAGTATATCTTCACATACACATTCTCTTTACGCAGTATGAACATACATACAAAGACGGAGACCACTCACGTACACTACTATGTGCAAAATATAATAGTAAGTGAAATTAAAATGTAATACAAAAGCAATCACTGACCAGGCGACCACAATGACTACACGAAGTTGGGGCCAGGAAAGTTGTCTCATGAAAATTGTGCTTAAATCCAAGACGAAAATCGACGGCATCGTTGTTCGTCTTCACAAAATACGTCTTCAGCTCTTCCTTCGATATTTGACCATCCCTGTATAAATGGATGTACTTTTTTTGTCATAATCAGAAAGTTTAACAATCAGCCAGTCAACTTCGATGAAGCGCAGATGACGGAAGTTCTTGATACCTTACATACATATTGTGCACGGCTTATCCCTCAGTCACTTTAGAATAGCCAAATTGACACTAGATTTGTCACAAGCACAATAGAGCTGACTAACTGATAACATCCACTGACAGAGTCTAATAAATGGCGCACGCCTATGGAATTGATCACCTTTGAACGATTTATTTCGTATTGATATCAATACTGATTTTTCCGTCATTGTAACAAGCATTCAAACATACCTGTCCAAATCTATTGTCCCAAACGGATCAATAAACGGGAAATTTCCAGAAATTTGTCGGAATTCGGCTTCACTGATGTAACCATCGCGATCATTATCATAGTGCTTGAACACCTACAATTACGCTTATATAGTACAAAATCAAACTTTTATTCAAAATAATGAAAATTCTGTTGTAATAGATTTTACAAACGTAGTGAATATTTCTAGATCTGTTGTAGTCCGTCAGTTTTTCACTTCATTTATATTTGAGCATTCATCGAAGAAGACCAGAAAAAAAATCATTCTTGAAAGTCATGATTTTCTTATCAAGAAATTTCACATCCCTGTTCATCCGATAACCAATATCACCTATGGACTGACTATTGGTTTGACTGCTGCGCCTCGAATATTCTATTCTTATTTTCATTTACTTATAGCCAATAACTATTTGTTCTTTTCCAAAAATAAAGACTGAAGTTTCTTCAACTTCGTTCCATATTTGAAATATTACAAAAAAAGACCAAAATTCTAAGTTTCGTACAGTTGCTGAATCACCAAAAACTCCTCAGAGTAAGCCACTGGAAGCAAGAACGTTAGGAAATAAACATTTTTTTCCAGACAATTTTCCAAAACAAATAAATATCAATTCTTACCGCATCGACCATCGCCGAAACATGCTTATTGACCGTCTCAGGATCGAGTGCCGCCGATACACCAGACGCCCATTCGGCAAACACCACCGGTGTGTTTGACTCAAACTGAAACGGCATCGATAAAGTATAACCTAATCTGGGACACATCGTCGTTTTGTTCCACTCTTTAGTCCTTCGTAATGTGATTCGTTTTATTGATAAGGCATGAAAAGCAAATATAATCCACAATGTCGAATATATATTGTCACTTCTTCCAGTAGGACCTCCAAGGTAAATATGCCGACAACTAAAACTATCTTTATGAAAGTCTTTTCGATCGTATTCCATATTTTCTTGAGGATTATAAGAGGATAAAGGATAAAGCTCCCGCTTTCATCAATCTCTAAGGGATGCGACATCATATCTGGCCTTTACAATGACTCCTGGTGGCCTCCCGCTGTACTGAGTCACTGCTGGTTATACTCCCAAGCAAGTCTGAGACCACTCTGACAGCAATTTATCGAGCCCGGCAGGATGGATGGTTAAGTGAGCCATGATCGCGAGATCGAAAGAACGACCTTGTGTGCGACGCAGAGCACCTCTAGAACTGCGCCACATGCGCTCCTCGACGATTATATCCCTACAATTTATTGCAAAAGTAACATACAATGTTGGAGTGCGTCTCAATCTTTGAAGCCGTCCGAGTGGGAGAAAAGACGTCACATGTGTAACATAAAAATGTAAGCGGTTGTTCCGAAAGAGTTAATAATGAAATAAGATTCATTGTTACCGTCATTAAAGTACGTGGCTCTCGTCGAACGGACAATTCGTAAATATCCTCCTCATTATATCGAATATCTAACGAAACCTGAAAATATATACCAACAAATTATATGATTCTGACGCGACAATGCAAAGCGGTGACGAACTTCTAAAATCAAAAATTCTGTTAATTCCTTTAATTCATAAATTTTGATTTTTTATCCAAAGAACCTCTTGAAGCAGGATTTCTTCGGACAAAGGCGGCCTTTCGTTCGAGCAAACTGAAGCTGCACAGATGAGATAGGAATAGCTTACCAAATATTAGGCCATCTCATGAGTTTTAGCATTAGATCAATAAACGTCAAGCTTATTAATCAGAACTAATTCAAATTGCTTGACAACACTATTTAAAGTATGCGCCATCAGCATGGGCACATTCCTGATATCTCTAAAGCAACAAATCTGTGAGCACTTGGCCGCGCTGCAATCGGGCCCTGTCAAGTCGACGTCGCCGCAATTCATCCTGCCTCAAGACAACGCAAGGCTGCATGTCCTCAAAGTCACAAAGAGGAAATTCATCGAACTGGGCTGGGAGTTACTTGATCAACCGCCGTCTGCTTATCATCTCCTTCGGTCGCTGGAGCACTTCCTGAGCAAGAAGAAGTTCCGAGAGATCAATCATTTTTGTCAAGGACTGGCAACTTTCTTTGAATCCAGTGATGACGGGTTCTGTGAGCGCCGTATTGACTTGGAACCCGAGAGACGCAGAAATATGTTCAGACCGATTTCTCACACTTTGAATAGTGTTATTAGGCAATTTTTATTACTGCTGGTCGAAAAAATTTTGTTTATTGCTCTAGTGCCAAAACTTATGAGAAGACTTAATATTGAAGCGGTACAGAGCGCACTTTTTGCCCAAAACTTTTAAAGGAACGTTTTGAGTCTTATATGTTGTTTATATATGGGAGTATTCCGTAGTTCTCCACAACTACTCTAACATCTTGAGTCGGCTATCTAATACATAACGCACCCTAAGCATACCTATAGTGCCGGTATGTACGGCATTTATAGGCTTTTTGAAACCTTTTCTATGGACTACTCAAGCTTTTTAGATCTTTTTCAGTACTGAAACCAAGCAATGGTACGACAATCTCAGAAAATTAGCAACCCTGAGTCTTCACTGATTATTGATCACTGGATAAACACTGCTTACAATGTGAAGCTGCAGTTGGGAAATTTAGGTGTTGAAATATTTTTCAGTTGATTGAACCTCAGCCTTATTCTGTGCACGAGTGTACTGTGAGAACAGCATCAATTTTCGATTATTATCTGCATAAAATTTGCAATGTACCACCTTCAAAGTATTGATCAGATCGAGATTCGCATCCGGAAAATTGTGCTGCCGTTGGTTGAAGATCATAAAATGTGATAGTAATGTACCTAGACGATGTAACCTGTAAAATCGTACAAAAACTCTTAATTTTGGCAATGCTACTTAAAAAGGACTTTCAAATGTGAACATCGAAAAACTTTTCTCTGTAATGACTTGGTAAAACATTGGCATTGACAAGAATAAAGGTATTCATGGATAAAGTATTGAAAGATAGAACATAAAGCTCTCGGCACTAAGCAATCTATAAAGGACGTGCCATGCATTCATCTTTATTTAGAATCGTCTAAGATGAATGAATGCATGCATATCTGGCCTTTACAATGACTCGCGGTGGCCTACCCATGTGTCAAGTCAATGTTGCTATCCTTCCATACAACTTGGGTACTAATTCAATGGAACGTTGATAAGTCTTCAGCGCAGGATCGAACCATCGACCACGTGTGTGTAGAAGAGCATCTCCGACCACTGCGCCACACGCGGGTTAAGTATGAGACAAATTCTCTCATACAGAATCTTTACACAAAGGAAAAAGAGTAAGAAAAGGAGGAAGTCCAGAAATCATCGAGAATCAATTTTATCGGCGATTTTTGATCATATCGAAAGATGTATATTGTTAATGATTTCATAAATCCAAAAGCGCTCTAGATTTTACAACATCCTGAGGGAAAAGACAGAAGACGAATGAAAATGTTGTAATTGAGCCTTCTTCTATGAAGTTTCATGGATGTACGATAATATTAGAGTTAGACAATAGTAATTATGAGCTAAATCATTCAAGAAACCGATTAAGCTACCTTCTTAGACTGATCGTCATCGTCTTATCGAAATCTTCACCACAACATGTGGCCGCAACCAGATCCTTTAAATGAACGCCTCTGTAACTTTCGGATTGCAAAAACTAGGAAACAGAAACAATAAATAGTGAAAATTGTTTTGCACATCACTCTACATCAGAGTAAAAATTGTCTTATTTTGACAATAAACATGCTATGTACCCAAAGATACTTCGTGTAAAAAGAGGATATTTTCAAATTAGTGTGAAAGTTTTTTGTTTTTGTGCTTGACTTTGGTTTTTTTATATATTTTTCTATATATGTGCTCTTTTTATAGAAATTAAAAACTATGCAAAACCATAAATGCCACATTGTAGCAGTCCGTAGATTCCGATAAAAATCAAGTCTGAATAGGTCTAGAAATTCTTATGTTTGTACTGCTTTTTTGCAGCGTTATATTGTTTCAAGTATACCTAAGAGAATTTAATGGTGTGTAAAAATTCGGTGTAGGTGAAACGCGGCTTCAACTCTCACCTGAAATCGAATGTTTCCTAACCACTCAGTTCTCTTAGGTGTACTTGAAATATCATAACATTGCAAAAACCAGTAAAAAAAATGAGAATTTTAGCTTTATCTAAGTACAATAGCTGCCAGCTTAACTGGATTTATGAAGCGATATTGCTTACTTGACGAAACCTGTTAGAGGTTGGTAGCTAATACCTATGATAAAGAGATCTTGAAGAATGAGTGGTGGGTACAGTGCGGCTTTGGTCGTGTGGTGATAGCACAAGCCTTTGGTATGGGTAAAACGCGGTTCAACTGTCATTTGAGGTCCAATTTTTCCATTCTCTTAGACTGCTTAAAATTAAAACAAAACAGATACACTGAAATATCACTTAAGAGAATAAGAACACGGGCAGCAAAGGTCGAACGAAATAAATAATTCTAGAATTCTTTTGAACGATGAAAAGGGCAAAGCGCTTGGTGATAAGTTCTTTGGGGATCTTTCACGCATTTGACCGCGAAAATCTCGCTGGGAAATTAGACCTATATTTTCTTTTCACAATGTCTTATCCTCCCAAACAAGTGAGCCACCATTTTGCCGCCCTCGAAAAGAAAAAGTGTTTGGCTAACCGCAGACGTGGTATCAAGCCAAAACGTGTGTATCGTAACGTATCTCTAATAACTTCGTAACTCGATTCTTTGGAATTCTCTTGTCTTCTCTAATCCTCTGTTCAAACATGGTTTTAGAGTCAGGCTATGAAGAAGACATTACATAATCATTTTGCCTCGAAATCCAGCAGTGAAGAAAAAGACTAACATAATTGGGATCCTAAAATGCACTCCCAATGCAGCCAACGCTTTTCGATACTCGGCAAAATTCGATTGAACTGATAACAAGTTTGTGAGTTGATTCAATTCCTGAATTAATTAGGGATAGGAATCTATTGTAACTCTCGGAAAGAACAACTCGGGAACATCTTTTAAATAGTGCAAACCTTCCTAGTTTCAGGTGCTAATTGCGAATTCGTCTTTGAGAGTCGTGAAATATTGCTGTGTGTGATGCCGCCAATTACTGCCATTAAGGTGTTAAAATTGCACAGCTCTCGTAGATGCTGAAATAATGGATTTTATAGAGTGTCCAAATACGGAAACTTGACCTTTCTATTTTACTGTTTGTCGAGACCACTTGTTTTGCATACTATCTAACGCCACTAGTTCAACTGCGATAGATTTTTGTTAAACCCTTTAGGAATTTCGTCTAACATTAGGCTTAGGCTTTGAAATCATCGGAGTCACCAATGTTGTTGGAGGCTCAATTCTCGCGAAGGAAGTTCTTAAACCCCAAACAAATGTGGCAAAATCGTAGCTTGATGTTAAGCGTTAACATCATAGACCAACTAAATAGATACTCATTTTAATCATCCCAGACGTGAACTTTTTATTAGGAGTGTAAGGCTCCTGAGAGAACTGACTATAAAAAGGTCGACAGACGACGGGTTCTGCCCGCTGATGAGTCTGTAAGGACGAAACACGTGTCTCGAGCTGTACAAGAGCCCTTACCAGACCACATGACATGTTGGCTCAAATAATGATGAAAGGATATATTGAAATTTGAGCGTGGTCTAAA
The DNA here is from genome assembly GCA_019055375.1 of Parelaphostrongylus tenuis. NCBI lineage: Eukaryota > Metazoa > Nematoda > Chromadorea > Rhabditida > Metastrongylidae > Parelaphostrongylus > Parelaphostrongylus tenuis. Next base: position 40,137 of record JAHQIW010000007.1, on the reverse strand, counting down.
CAAAGCACTCGAGATAAAGGTATAATTACCATAAAAGGGATTTAGATAAATCAGTTTCTCAGCAAAAGGAATTTCAAATCGCTAAAATCAGCGCAACTTCTTCCTGACATTCAAATTCAAGATTCTTAATCAATACCGCGAAAAATCACTAACCTTGCCAACATTGACGAATTTGGTAACAAGTAGGGCACGTTCCTTTGGCGTTGCTTTGCTTAGCACCATGATTTGAACCCAGTTGGAAAGATTCTAAATTTTTGATCTACAACTATGATGTTGACAAAGCAAACATTATCACTGACAAGTGTTGGTGTAATTATAGCGCTACTAAAATTCAAAAATTTTCTAATTTAGAAAAAATTAATAGCATTGTGGAGTCTTTTCAATAGATGTTGTTTTATAGCCCAATGATCGCAATTTCAAGAAGTTTCGGTTTCCTCTGAAACCACAGAAAAAAGCGAAGAGAGCTGTGAAGAGAGCAAAGAGACGATATGGCAGAAAATAAGGAGAATAAAGGTCTTTCTATAGGACTCGTAATCATATTTTACTGGCCGCAACCCAGCATTTCTAGCAGTCGATTCAACCCCTCAAATTCATTGTACCAAATGTGTTCGAATTTTTGCGTTTTTCTCGACTATTGCTTGAGGATTTCGTCTCTGTTCTGCAAATTGTAAAATAGTGATCAATCTGATTCTTTTTGCAATCGAAAACTGGACATGATAAGCTATTCCCACATGATTGGAGAAGAGTCCCGTGAAAAGGGGTCTACTAGCACCCTGCTTCCTGACACCCTGTATCACTGTGCAGTCGCTTACTGGCCCCCACTCCACTGAGGAAGGTTGCCAAAAGCAATAGAGCTCCAACGCCAAGGGCATTAGTTGGTGAGGAAAGCAGCAGAAATCATAAATTATCAAAACACAAACTTGAAAATGTCAGAAGTAAAAGATGATATCAGGAAAAATGCTAGGCCTCAATAATAAAGTAATTTGATTGCTGAACATTCAGAAATTCTGTAGGCAACGCACGTTAAATATAGATATCGATCTTTCCAGCATCGGTGTGTTTGTTGGTGACCCGTCTTTAACATATTGTTTGAGCTCAATTATCTGAAATAAAACTACTGAATAAGTATAGTTTTAGAGATTAATTGTATTCCCCTCTGAGGTGGAATTAGGAGTTAGAGAAATATCAGAAAAGAATGTTTTCATGCATAACAAAAAAATTTCATGGCAAAATTCTTCATTCTTTTTGGGACTTGTGAGAGTATAGAATAAAAAACTAGGAAAGATGTGATGAAACCTACAGAAATCCTACTAAGAACCTTGTAGTCGATATGAGTCAATGACGTCGATATGTCCTCAGGGCTCCATTGTTCGAATGACAGCGATACTGGTCGATGCGGTAAAGGCTGCCGAACGGAAAGCGCTCGCAACCAAGCGTAAGATGGCCTATAAGTGATAAAGATGTTGCTTGAGAGAAGGAAAAGTCACCTAACGTGGGTCTATTTCTTAATAAACATGATCCTGTGTGGGCCCTATATGGACTAAGGTTCGCTTTATCTGACTATCCAGTTACGCTTGGCATCTCTTTTTTCTTTTCCACAAGTTGTCCTTCTCGGTATATAATGATAAAGCATAGAATTATCATAGAACAAAGTGAAGAGTAGTATTTTCAGTGTATGAAAATCCGATCGGATATTTAACAGAGATGTAGGATGAAGTAACACTAACCAAATTTTTTTTTCGCAGTGTTATTATGTTCTTATATAACTTAGAGAATTGAGTGGTAACATTGAGATGTAGAAGAATGAGTGGTCGGTCAAATGTGCCTCAGTGGTGTAGTGGTAGAGCACGCGTCCCCGGATAGGATGAAACGTGGGTTCGATTCCCGCCTGAAGCCCTGTTTTTGTTCACCACTCAATTCTCTAAGTTATATAAGAACATAATAACACTGCGCAGTGAAAATACTGTAATTTTGAAGTATTACTAACCAAATTGTTATCAACTCTTTTTAAAAAACAGAAATAATTTGAAAGGAACTAAAAGTACTAATAGGTGCATTCTTCAAACGAGTGTAATCATATGGAAATGATTTCAGATCTCCAACTGTGATGTGCAACTGGAAACTCGTCATATGATTTGGACAACCAAGTTGAAAGGTTGAGAAAGATTAAGTCACAAGGTGTGCACCCTCCTTCGATTTAGCTTAAGTGGTATGCTTGCCTTTAAGACCTCAAAACACCCTACCTTGCCCAAAAGCAATGGTAGCGTTGTTGGCCTTAGACGCATTTTCGAATCAAGTACGTATATTTGCAGAACACCTCTAACCGTAACGCTTCACGTGCCTCGTACACTCTCTATACTCGATATAAATAATTACAATGATAATTCTATGGAGCAGGTGGCACAGTGGTATTAAAGCCGGTTATCACGAACTCAATCGTTATTCAACGTTATCTCGGAACTACCAAACGCCGATGCCTTCGAAGTCGTAAACTGAAAACAAATTGTCTTTGCTCAACTTCCACCTCAAAATCCACTCGCGAACGCTCTAGCACAACTATCTCAGGATTCGAGAGAGAAGATACTCAACCAGCACACGACGTCGCTCATAAAAAAGACGATGACTCTCAAGAAGTAGCGAACCCGATACATAAAAGACTCAAAGACAATCGTGAATATGAGGGAACGAATCGAATGCAAAAAGTGCTAAGATCTATACAACAAATGTGGAGATGAAGTATAAAAAAAGATTTTGCGCAAAAAATATACCAGAGATACTTTCATTATTATTTGAGCCAACATGTCATGTGGTCTGGTAAAGGCTCTTGTACAGCCCGAGACACGTGTTTCGTCCTTACAGACTCATCAGCCGGGCAGAACCCGTCGTCTGTCGATCTTTTCATAGTCAGTTCTCTTGGGAGCGTCACACTCCTTATATGTAGTTATGGACGACGCACGCTTTACACTCTATGTCAGGTGAAACATTCACCTAACATCGAGTGTTGTGCACTCGATTGCTCATTGGCTGGTTTCCTGATTTTATCCTGATTTTATAAGTGCAATCCTTCCATCAAACAATGAAAACTTTTCCATGTATAACGATTTTTCTTCTCATGACGTTTCAATGCTTGCTTACGTCAGTAAACAGCAATTTTCGTACAGTTGGGCGGATTACGGTAGTCTCAACCAGCTTTACGCAATGCTGCAAGTAGTATTGGTGATTATAAAACAAACGCTTGAAGACATCATACCAAAATGTTGGAAGTACAGAAAATATTACCAACTTTTCAAAAAGAGGCGTCGAAATCTCGGCAAACATCAGAAAAAATGGCGAAATTCTCTTTTCCAGACATAAATTTTTATGCAAAAATCAAGTGTAAAAAATTCGATTTGTGTCGTCACTAGATCGTCTATTCAAAGATGGATCATGCTATTTGTGTGGGTTTTCTCAATAACCTTTCATGTTTTTAGAACTCTCAGTTAAGACGATGCTGATAGTACAATAATCATCCTGTTTATGTTGAAATCTATGTCTTCTTCAGTCGTTCTAAGGTCTTCGTTTTCTTCAGAGGCGATGATTCGAGTCAGCTGTGCACAGTTCGTCGTCATGTGTAGAGCTCGTAGTCGCTCAAGTGAAATCTTCTTTAGCAGGGTCGGCTCGAACGAAGTGCACTCTCATTCATAGAAGTATTCGAAAGTCATCACAGCTACTGTTAAATAGAAAACAACGGCTGTCATGTCAGAAGTGACGCTGCACGCTGCAGACGATGCTAATTTTTGCAGGCAACCATTCATGTGCCTCTTCTCTGACCACACCCTCTGAAGCGCATACTCTTTTCAACACCAGTAGTCTCTTACTGGAAATAAAGAACTCGATTAAGAATTTAGTGTACTGAATGAGTTAAGTAGGTAAGACACCCTCCTATGGACAACGCCCGCCACAGCGCATCTGTGTTGAATGCGCTGCTTTCCAATTACAAAGTCTGAGAAGAAAACTTCTCTGCAACAGAATAAATCGCTGAAAAGAATATGACACCTATAGGTGTCATCCTGGTCACTCTCGTTACTTCACTACGACACCTATAGGTGTCTCCAGTCACGAAAATGTTTACCAGTGTCTGAAAAGCGAACAATTCAGATCACTAGCCAGATAATGAACAGTTACCGTAGAATCACATGGCATAAATAACGTATCAGGAATAAAGCTGAGCAGTTGTCCCCTTGATTTTTTACAGACAGCATATGTCGGAATGTATCAAGAAACTTCGGATGACCGGAAAGCACATTACACTTATGGTCTTGTCCGCTCATTGGCGCGCTGACTAGTCTTAAATATATTTGCACAATGCAAAGGTCTCATGTAGAATGCGTCGGAACAATATGAACCGCAAAATCACAACGCAAAATGAAAGATCAAACACCAGTTTCCTTAAATAGTCGTTGATTTTGTTCCAAAAAAGATTCCCAACGGTGTGCAAATGGGCGTTAGTAGTGCAACGGGTTAGAGCACGCGCTCCAGAACAGAGTGAGATGTGGGTTCGAGTTTTGCCTGACGCAAAAGTTTTGCATATCACTCTATATCTCCGGATATATTCTCAACACTTCTTTCTACAGGCCTAGACTGCTCAGACCTACTTCAAAACCTATTTTCCAACCTCAGCATGACTAAGCAATGTCTTTCTATGTTATCAGACTGACGCGAAGTTGTTCTTCAAATCAGCAGATGCTTCCAAGTATTTGTCCACATTAGAGCTAACTAATCAGAGTTCACAGTTATTCCTCTTCGCGGCGCTGGTCTTCGAAGTATTTACGCGTTCAATTTTCTTGTCAGGAGCCCCTTTTATAATGTCTCTATACATCTTATAACTTCTTAACCCTATCATTAGAGCTTCCCGCGTACGTAAACATACGTCAGTGTAATCACTGAAATTCTGTATGTAAGCTCTATTACCATCATGCTTTGCAGTAGTACTTTAGCGACGGTGGTGCGACTGCTATAGAACTGCAGTCCAAAAGTTGTATGTTCGATCGTCATTGCAAATTCGCTAAAGGAACTACAAATATTGCAATCATAATCAGTCGTTATAGTCATGAGAGGCAAAGCCATCATGCAGTGCACATTTTGCCCGCGTAAATTGTGGCCGGTCGTATCAAATTTGCAGCTAATTCTCTGTCTCCAGCCAGGCATACGAAATCGGTTTTCAACTAAAAGAACCTTTAAGACGAGATACGTTTTTCTACCATATAATGAGAATTTCTCAAGAGCGTCTCTTCGACAGAGGACAGAAGGTAGACATGCGTTCGCCTAACCAGTAACGGCGTCTGTCAATCACATGAGACAGCGACCTATTTTTGATATTCAATACGAACTTTTACCGTTCAATATTCTAAAATTTCCTTTGAGAAGAAAAGAGAGCAAAGTTTACGTTGATATCAATCACCAGTCCATTGTGTCAGATGATTTATGCTCTTATCACCAATGATATATCACCTGGTTTAAAAATAAGTTGCTACCGAGATTTGAACCAACCCTTAGTGATAATGCGTTGAACAACTTTCGAGATAACAGTCGAGCTAATTCATAAAAAGTCTAAAGTGTCCCCGATGTAACTAGTTGACAACAAATTATCACTTGAGAAAGGACGACTGCCAAAAAAGTTTTGACAAATTGGTTAGTACATGCTCTTGTCAAAAGTAATAATAAGACATGTGTCCTATCTGCACTATTCCTCCGTTCGCCCTCATAGAAAAAGTTCTTGCATGAAAAAGTATGAAAAAATTGTGAGTGGAAAAAAATTGAGTAGTGCATGAGAATCTTACGTATACTCACTAATTGTGCTGTACTTTCGACAAGCTTCAGAGAAATTATAAAATTGGAGATTTCGATAATCCGTCGAATAGATCTGATGTATACAAAGAACCGTCTGTCAAGCTCTTTGTTTCGAATGCTTTTCTGAACGCCTTGGCAACGGTGTGAGTCGTTTTTAGCTCACCTCTCTTTCACTCTCTGTCTCGCCTGTCTCGAATTAATCATTATTGGCGCGAGCTTTAGTGCACATCTGGTATTTATTTGATGAACACATTCCATTAATCCTATTCTTATTTAGACTATTTGAGGATTACTACAAACCTACGATTTGTAGTTCCACAACACATTTCAAGAATTTCATATTTTTTGGGAACATACAATGTATACAAGTTCTCATCATAGTACGCACAAACATTGAGAAAGGCTCACCTAAAAGAATCATTCTTGATGCATTCATTGAGAAGCATTAGGGTTGTTTCTACTACCGATAGTCTTATTAGGTCTCACCCAATCGTATTCAATCAAGTTCTTATGATAATATAATTATTTAGTCACGATTACTTCCAAATTTCATCACAAACTACCTCATTATCAGTGTAGCTCGCCACCGACCACGCCGCGTGCCGTGCAAGATTTCAACGTCGTTGTCCATGGGTTAAGACCACGCTCAGATTTCTTTTCAAATTTTAAAAGTCACCGTGGTTACTGACGAAGCTGCAAGGCAGAAATACGTGTATTGCTTTGTATAAGTGGCCATAACAGACAACATGCGTAACTCAAAATAATTATCAAGCATATTAAAATTTGAGCCTGGTCTTAAACAACACTCGAAGCGAATGGTATGATATTTCACGATTACCAGCCAAGAACAATCGAGTGTACAACGCTGCTCGTATAGTGATTTTCATCACTTGATGACTGTTGTAAATATAACGTCTGCGATTCGCCTGTGTAAGGCGTTTCTCCCCCCAGAAGGATTGGCTCAAGACGAAAGGCACCGTGCAACTGACGAGGCTGCAAGGCCGAAACTATTGTATTGTACTGTATAAGTGCCCATAATAAACTACATGCATGGTTAAAAAAATGATTATCAGGCATTTTGTTCTATCAAGCTGTTGATACATTCCAGAAAAGTGTAGCTACCATTCACTTAGTGTAGTCTGACAGAATGTCTAAAGCCTTTCAAGAAGTATGGTATGGCATCTCTAGTGGTATACGTACGTGTCGGCGTTCTCCAGCGCCTCATCAGTACCATATGCTCTACGACTCACCTCTGCTTCTAGTAGCAATCGACGCCGAGAACGTACTTAATCTTGCAGTAGCAGAGATGACTATTACGCTCGCAATTAGAAGACAATCGGCGGCGCACCATAAGGACAAATAATTTGAGAAAAATTGCCTCCTAAACGTCTCCGTTCAACTAACACTTTGCGGAGGTATTTTGCCATGAATTAAAATTTTCAAATAAATGGTTCTTCTGAACCAGGAATGGCTCGTTACCTCATCATACTCGTCTTCTGATACTTTCTCAACGTTAAATGATTACCCACAAGTAAAATGTTAGATGATCAGCACCAACATATAAAAATTCCGAAATTATTTTTTTGTGGCAAAGTATGTTCTGTATGACGGAGATTTGAAAGCCTCGCCACAGCATTGGAAAGTTGTCATGAGAAGACATTAGCACACGGTACATTGGCCGACACATTGGATCAACAACCGGATTAAATTGTAGAAAAGTTTGTCCAGAACAGGAATTAAACAGATCTATGTAGATGTTGCTTAGAAAATGGCAATGCTAATAACAATATGCGCTCAAGAGTGAAGCAGCCCATAGGCTGATATCGTACTTAGCAGTCTCTACATGACTACCTGGAGGTTCAAAGCTATCTCAGTGACATTTAATAGTGGAATATCTATTACAATCCTAATAATGTAAATGGTGCCGATTTCGTACATCCTATGATGACAACATTCACGTATCTCTGTGTTATTGATAGACGACGTTAACATGCCTATTTCTGCTTTTTAAACCCAATAACTTGCAGGTGAATGGCTTGAAGACAACTATTTTTTGAGCATTAGTTTTCTCTGGCATTTTGTTTTAGTTTACTGCATATAATGACATTTTTATTGTTGTCCATGTATCGACCTGTCAATGTAATAGCGCATTGTATAAATCAGAATGGCAAAAAGCTTCTTTGTTTTTTTTTGTTTAGAAATTTGTAATAATTGATTTCAGAAATCGATCTTACAGAATACATCAGTTCATATCGTTCAAGCATTAGGTACGATGATAAATATATCTACGACACGGCCTACATGTCAGTTATTGATGGCTGAGTTTTGAAAAAAATCCCTCATTCTGCATTTTGATAGGAAAGAGCAAGAGAAATAAAACGGCTAGGATTTTCTATATAATCAGCTCCCATTCAAAAATGTCCATGTATTCTGAATCTTGAACTTACAAATTTGAAACATCTATCATGCTCAAGGTCTCTTCCGGGACACCATAGGCTAACGATCGAAATCGCATTGTAAGTGTTCGAAGCGGAGGTTGACCGTCGAAGTGATGTGGAAATCGTTGAATCCAGTAAAACTACTGCCATGCAGAGGTGAGCTCTAACACGTGTGTCATCGGATTCCTGAAATTAGAAACAAACATTCACAATAAGAAAAATTAGCACTGAGCTCGAAATCGAGTGAAACCATTGAAACGCTTTTAGGTAAAAGCTATACAAGGGAGGACTCAAATCGATTGCCTTTCACAACTGATTGGAAACGTTCAATTTCACCACTGAATTTTTGAACGTTTCGATGACATACAGTGAAGTTTATAATATCGATTACCTACAGATTCACCAATAAAACAGGCTTAATGAAATAATTTGAATATTTGGATTCTTTTTGCTGTAATAGGCAACGGACCAAGTCAACTGGTGAAGAGCATCTTATCCTGGAAGTCTCATCCTGGTTGACTATGGTTTTTCTTAAGACTAGAAAATTCAGCCAGCTTATTGTGTGTGCCAAACCAACCGCCGTGTCTAATGGCGGATAATATCATATCAGGTTTTGTGTCACAGAAGTAGAATTATCAAATTTCAGAGTTGCACGTACAAGAAGCCGGAAGCACTTGAATATGAATACAAGATATTAGCAACATATATATATTTATATATATATATATATATATGTATATATATATATATATACTTTATATTAGGTCACATTATGTTGTCATGTCCCCTGAAAATAAAGGATGCTGATCAAAGAAATCTGCAGCAGGACCTCGAGCAAGCTTATCAATAAAAAAGTAGATAGTAACCCTTTAGCAGCCGTGCCTACGGATTTCGATACGATTTGATCTGTTCAATTGGGATTTTGAATCCAACTGTTTAAAGCCTTTCCAACTATTTTGGGACCTTTCCTCTTTTGTGTAACTAAAGAATAAAATAGGGATCTCAAGAAATCAGTGCCGCATTCAAATTGATTAGTGATCACTAAATAAATACTGATTTTGGTGTGATGGCCAGCCAAGCTACGAATGATACACAGAGGTTCAACACATTTGCACATAAGCGCATCTTTCCAAAAATAATCTATAGAATATCATAATTTGAAAATCCTATACAGTGTGTTCCAGTCGAATATTGGATGTCTTTCTAAAAAAACGATAAACTCAGAGCAGTTTCTTATACCACGTCCTAGCTTTCGGAACTACTATGTAATGAAAGAAATGGGAAACCTTAATGCGGACAAGAAGAGAATGGAAAGTTTCGAAGATTTCTTTAGAAAGTACAAAGATTTTATAATAATTTTGTGTAAATTCACTAAACCAAGGAAGTAAAGTTCGATAAGCTCAGAAGATAGAATGATCCTAGTAAACTGAATAGTTTTAAGCATTTGGCAGATCGAATAGGTCTGACCTAACCTGAAGACATACGATGAACTGCGCGAGAAGCTGTGTACTCTCGACCAACCATTGATGAGCTACAAAAAGACTAAACAGAAACTCATCGTCGATCACGTCGCCGTCGTCATCTAAAACAATAAACTGAATTGAATGAAGCGCTTCTTGATATGTATTTGTATATATTTGTGAATATACAGCTACACACATATGTACATACACGTGTATTTACAAGTATATATGTATATATATATATATATATATATATATTCTAGATGTAAAGCGTTAGCGCTCTGTGGATACTACCCCAAACAGAATGTATAGTCACAAAGAAGTTCAATACCTCATTTAACACCTAACGCAACGACCGACTACTGGGCCGCATTTGAATATTTACCAAGTAGTCAGTAAAGACATGGCGACAAATTTCATAAGATCGCTACAATGCTTGGTTTGCAAACTGAGAGAGAGGCTAAAAAAGGCTTAATAGTTATGAAAGACCACAACTACCGTACTCATGACAACCGTTGGGATCATACGGTACCTTGTGCGTTAAAAAGCCTAAAAATAAGCGTACATCTATAGCGAATGACAAAAATCCTTCAGAAGTAAACTTCTCCTCTTTAGCTTCATGACAGTCATAAAGAATTCTCTCTTGCGAACTTATATCAATCTAAACTGAGCGGATAGATCGATGTATGTCAACCTAATCAGGGTAATCTTTCGATACAAAGAGAGGACTCGATCGCTGGCTACGAGTTACTTTTGAAGGGCTTCCCAGACATAACATATGCGACTCAGTCGTATAGTAAAGTACTGCTAACCATTTCTGAACTATAATGTGATAACTGCTATTCGGAATTTCTAGTATTTTTATTGCGTTTTTTCGCAGTAGCCATAGATGTAGAGCGGTGTGCAAAGCTTTCGTGTCAGGCGGGACTAAAACCCGCACCTCACTCTTTCCAAGAATGCGTGCTCTATCCGTTACACTACTGACACCCATCTTACAAATCGCTCAGCGCTATAGCGAAGAAAGAGCGATGTGTAAGATGGGTGTTAGTAGTGTAACGGATAGAGCACGCAGTCCTGGAAAAAGTGAGGTGCGGGTTCTAGCCCCGCCTGACGTGAAAGTTTTGCACATCGCTCTACATCTATGGGTACATACTTATAACATCATACACCGCTATAAGCGGTTAAATAAAAAGTGTATCATTTTTTCGCAGTGTTATGATGTTCCATATACCCCTCAAAGAATTGAGTGGTGAGAAAAAATATGACCTCAGACGGGAATCGAACGCGCGTTTCATCCATAACGGAGACGGGTGCTACCATTACACCACCGAGGTACATTGGCCGCGCCACTCATTTTTCAAGATCTCTATATTAGCTGTCAGCTCAACCACTAACCTTCAACAGGTTTAGTCGGGTATGCGATTCCGCTCTAAAAACCAATTTAAGCTGACAGCCATTGTAATAACTAATACTCAAAGTTCGCAGTACTTTCACTGAATTTTTTCGCAAAGTTTTGATGTTTCATATATCACCGAAAGAATTGAGTGGTGAGCAAAAGTACGGCCTCAGACTGGAGTCGAACCAGCGTTTCATCCATACCGGAGGACGCGTGCTACCAATACACCACCGAGGTACACTCGTCCTACCACTCATTCTCCAACATAATGTGAGACAAAAGGAAGACTAGGTATGAATTGCTTTCACTATCCATTTTCGACCCTTTTGAACAAGGATTTTTCTCTTTTTTTTGAGACTTTTTGTAGATATTCAACAGATTAAATCTCAATGATCTTAATACTACATTTGGTTTCTGAAAATGCCTTCTTAGTATGTTGTAGTAGTTCACACTCAGCGCGCATTCTCGCGCTTACTTTCGTTATTTATGGTATCTGAGAATTTTGCTTTGGTTCAGAGAAATTTCTAGGCATTTGTATTTGAACTGTAGAAGAAATGTTGTTCTATTGTTCTATGTGCTTAGACTTTAAGCTTGAATTTGTATTTTGTAATAACCAGCTACTAAGCCTAAGCTTATGCTTCAGAGTGCGAAACGCATTCTTTTTTGCTCTCCAAAATCACTCATATCTGAGTTATTAACTGACTACTAAAATTCTGTAGCAGGATCATGCAGCAAAACTGCGCGCCGGTTATAAAAGTCAATTTTCAATTTGCTTAACAATTGCTTTTGAGCTATGCACGTGTATAGGCACTTACACAGTGAAATACACGTGTTTCGGCCTTGCAGCCCCGTCAGCCGCTCGGTGTCTTTTCGTTCAGTCAGTTCCTCAAGGATACATCTATACTTTACGCAGAGAAGTCGACGACATAAGAAAGTCAATTTCACTTTCACTGCTACAATGCATTAAAAAGTCTTTTCAATAACAAAGTATAGTGTTGTAATTTATGATATTAAAGCTATCGAATGATTATTGAAAGCTAGACGAAGAAACGAAATAGGTTTTGTCTTCAAAGGGCTAAAAAATGAACTGAGATATTCGATTTGTGCTTGAATTTTAAAGTTGTATATCATCAGTCATCAATTTTAGAAGTTAATGACAGAATATTCAATGTTACAGTGAAAATAACCATTGTAGGAAGAATAAAACTGATTCTGTCGAAGAACTACTGTTGCAAGATGAGGCTCGCTATTAGCTATACTGGCAGAAAACAGAATTTGGATAACCGCTTGTCATCGTATGGAATTGGTTAATGAAATGCTACCCAGCGTTCCTTACGAAAGCTTCTATAACACATTTAAAATTTCTGCTGAAAAAGCTCTCAGAGCAGTGGCCTCGGTGGTATGGTGCTCGCACGCGTTCTTGCCAAAGGTGAAGCGTGGTTTCAACTTCTGCTTAAAGTTTAGAGTCTTGCATATCACGCGATATTATTGAAAGAACATTTCCTTTTTCTCAAAGGAACCCGAGTTGTTATTCAGAGCGGGAAAAGAACGGCAGTTCTACAAGCAACATACTTTTCGCAACCTTGGCAGAATATTTTCAACATAGGATTTTACAGATCAACAGGCCGTCAGACAGCGGCAAAGATTCTGCAAAGCAAAACAAGTGTCAAAAGTCCGCTGATTAGGCCGGAGAAAGCAAAAGTCTGTTGACAATATAGAAGCGAAAATCGTCTTCACAGCTTCAAGTAAGCAGTAATTTCAACTCATTTTCATTTTACATAACCTATCATCACATAGACTGTACGGATCCCAACACATCTTACATCCGAGTCGTTTCTACACATTCATCGTCCTAAATGTCTCCGTAGATTTCGTGTATCTTTTTCAACTGTTGCCTGAGATACACTCTTCTTTATGCATATCATAGGATATAGAGCGCATGTGACGCAATGTTCAGAGATGCTCTGTGTCGTATTCAAGATCGATGGTTTGATTCCGCGCTCATGGCTCACCAAGGTCTCATCTCTCCGCGGTTGGAGTAAATGGGTACCGGAGTGGTCTCCGACTTGTCTGAGAGGATAAGGAAGACTGCTCGATACAGCGGGAGGCCACAGCGAGTCATTGTACTAGTCAGATACGCATACATCTCAAACGAAGTCAAAAATTGGAGACGAATGCATGGCACATCATTCAGGCATTTATCAACGCCGAGTGGTTTATCGTCATTTCCTTTTATCACAAGATGTTGGTCGAGTTAAATGTCTTTAAATCTTGATGATAGCCGAGCTAATGTATTCTTACGTGTTTGTACGATAGCGTTAGGGAGAAGCTGAGTTATGGAGTAAAACACTGAAAAACATGAGGAATTCATGACCAAATGATTTCATAATTGAATATGGCAAAAAACTTTTTCTTCGTCTGGTTAACATTTTCATAGAACTGTTCAAACAGGTTCGACATTTCACCTGTGTCGCTTACCGCGGCACTGCAGCCAATAAAAGATTTGATTGTGACAGAAACTCCATTGGTAGAAACCCGTTACAGACAGATTTTCTGACTGGGTTTTCCCAAACGTATTAGCGCAGCATAGATGATGCTCAAAAAGCTCATGAAGGCGATCAAAAGAATGGACTTGTTTGTCAGTGTATTCGAAAAAGAACTCAATCGCTTGGATTAATAAAGATTTGGATAAACTATCCATACTGTTGACAGTGCAGGTATGCGGTCGTGGAACTAAGAAAGTGAAAGATTTGGCGGAACAGACTGAGAAAACGAATGTAGGGATTACATAGCAGATTTAACAGAAAATTTCATTTATAGAGCGGCACAATCTACGAAGACGAAAAATAATAGTAGAAAAAATCTTTCGTCATCGACGTATACGTGAATTTTTACCTAAACCAGGAACAACTATAATCAAAATGCCCATCAAGGAAGAGTGATGTGTAAAATTTTTGCGTCAGCTGGGACTCCAACCCACATTTCACGCTATCCGAGGCATGATACGCTACCGTTGCACTACCAGCACCTGTTTTGACACCTTTCTACTCTACAATATAGCTGGTGTCCAAGACATCCAGCCAAACCACGTAGTTCAGAACATGTTGGGTTTCGTTTTCTTCAAGATTCAGATAGAAAAATTGTTGCAAAACAAGTCATCGATGATCTTGTCATTCAGTGAGACTGATTGCAAATGGGAGAAGAAAATGATCGAGTGGCTCCAGGAGGACACTCTCAGTGAATATGACACTTGAGAATCTTTGCTCCACATCAACTCCTGTACTCGTAGCTTCAGATGATTTATGAAACACAACGCACAAATAGTTGAAGTGCACAATGTAGATTAACATGGGTGGTGATCACATGGAAAATGAGCTGAAATTTGAGTGATCTATGAAAACGTACTTTTTGTGAACTCAAGTAAGAATATAACAGCTCGTGACATCGTGTTCCACTTCGTTCTCTTAGTGGCAATGAGAAATGTCATTAATAGGTCCGTTTCTGACTATTGTTCATTCTTCTATCCAGTGCTAGTTCTGTCTTCATCGTGTCTCATATCCGTTTGAAAGTTCACTTTCCATTAGCTGTGTTTCCGATCCACGAAGGACGAATGTAGAGATGACGAAGACGAGAGTAGCATAAAATACATGCTCTATTTTATCGCCAAAAAGAGCCAAATTTACAGTGGAAAAATTTCACTTCTAGGTCACTTCTAAGTGAAAACTTCTTGATAGAATTTTCTAAAAAAAGGTTACAGCAAAGAGAGAAAGGATCTTGGTAGTGTAGTGGTTAGCACTCGCCCTTGCAAAGGTGAAAAGTGAGGTCAACTTCCGTCTGAAGTTCAGAGTTGAGATAGCATCTCTGGACATATAAGAGAGTGAAAACTAATGTTTATTGAAGTGCTGAAGATGTCAGGTCTATCGATAAAACTCTGAAAAGTCAATCCATGTAAGATCACTGCCGTTAGTCAAATTTAGAAACACCGTTTGGGGAAATCAAAGTAGAAAAAAGGGTAAGATTCTTGGTTACTAGGTCATCAGTCATATTTTCCCAGCAACAAATAGAAACTTGATAGAACCAAATAATCCATGAAGATGTACTCTCATTTTAACGCCTTCATGCAAAAAAAAACCGATGGATATCTGCCTATTGTTGTTATTGCCGTCAACAGCATCGCAAGCTTCTCAAATCTCATTTTACCCTTAATTTGGCTTTTCATGATTAATTTTAGCTAATTCATCGCCAATAACAGAGATTAGTTGAATAAATAGTGATGTTCTCTGTATCCTTTTTACATCCGCAGGACACGAAGTAGTTTCGGAATGTAACTGACACAAATGGCATCGTAAGTGTGAGTCATATGAAATTCAGATAGATCGTTAAACAGAGAATTCGGTTCTTCAATTCACCTTTAACGTGTTTTCTCCGATTTCTCACAGTAAATTCCTACTGGGAGACGACAAACATCCGGTTTCTTAGTTCGCCGACGAAAGAGGATCTCATGCTACACAATAATACAAATGCGACCTTGTAGCCTCTTTGAGAATTGATGTTTGCGTGGAAGAAATGAGTCAACCATAAATAGAAGAGATCTACGAGCACTGATCATGAAACCCATATCAGAGAAATATAACGCTACAAGAGCTAGAAATAAAACAGAAAGAAAAATGAGATAAGGAAATAGTGAACAAATAGATGAAAAGAGTGCGAAGAAAGTGTGGATGCATCAGTAAAACAATGAAGATAAAAGAGAAAGCAGAAGAAAGAAAAAAAGGCATAGCATTGAATGGGAACACCATAACAATTGGAAGAAAAGGGAAGTTCAAAATTGAAAAAACTGAAGAATGTGGAGAGAAGAGATGCGCAAGAACAAAGGACTTATCACATAAGTGACCATATGCACTGGCTTCAGTGCGCACGAGAGTGGATAGTGCTGATCGTAGGGATTGGTTTGAATGCACAATCTTTCTATCGACTCATTTTCTCATAAAGATAAACTAATAGATTTCTTGTAGTTGATCAATAAATTACCAAACCCAGATGTTATGATAATTATGCAAAAACATTTCTAAGATCAGAATTTTCAATGCGTTCTGTGCTAGGTGAAAACTGGATGTTGTCACAAACGGTTCCCTAAACAAAACTTAGGCATACTTGTCGCCTATGAAATCCTTATGTTTTTGATGGACTGATATGGAATTATCAGCTCCACGGTTTCATTAAGGTGCCTAGTGTTTTGGACCACGAATTCCTCAGTGTCTGAAAGACTGATGAATTTCTCCATAACCTCCTCATAATAGTATATAGAAATAATCAGTTTTTCAAAGTTACACTATAAACTTTACAGTGCTTCCCACTTCACACTTGCCGAACGGTGCGTTTTTTCCATTTGACTTAAGTACGAAATCCATATGCACCAGGTCCTATGTATATTTCCTGTTGCATGCACAAAATAGCACGGTAGCTGGTTTCTTCAAACACTCATTGTGTTGCTCGGTTCTCCCAAAAAAGGAAGGAAGATGAAAACAAATATAGACCGGAAAATGACAGTACTTATAGGCCGGAATCTGAGAGACTGTTTATCGTGTATGGACCCTATAGTGTTCACGTCCGGAACATGTTAACATACTAATAGGATCGATACCGGGGTTAGCACCAGTTCCTTGTCTTTTCAACAGTGGCAACATCCTTTCTCAATTTCCATAAAACAAAACTGAATATGAAATCGGCTTCTACATCATCCGTGAGTAGTCGGTTGATTTTCTTTTCTACTTCTACTTTTAATTTCGGCCTAACATCATTTCCGAATCAACTAGTAGGATGCCCGGTCGAGGATCCAACGCCGAAATCCATTACTTGGCAACGCGACAGTGCTAGTGTTTGCTTCATTTGAGTAAAAATATTTGAGCCATATTGTCCCATAATGTTCAAAAAATGCTGGATCTAACAAACCATCTTCTTTATATGGTTCCATTATCACAGAAATAATGTAAGTACTCAAATCTTTATTCGCCGTTCTTAAATGCACTGTACTCACTAGCATCAACATTATTATTCGTCTCAGTATCTAGCACATGTGATATGTAAATTTGGCTCGTTTCTGGTAAGGCTTCGGCCATTAATTGGAAAAGTCGTCGTCTTCCTCCTCAATACCATTCATCTTCAATATTGAATTAGCTTGAGTTTACTTGGAATTCCAAGATAATCGTGCCAAATTTTTCTTAGTTATTTACGTAGGCAGTCGTCTGCTTTTGTTGATCGAAACTGAGCTAATGTCCTCAACTTCTTCTGAACTTCCTTATTACGACTTCTTCTTGGATCAAAACGGTATATGTGATTGATTGAACAATGACCGATAAAGAAATGTAACATAACCAAATTCTAATCCCCCGTCCACATCAACTACTTCTGTAAATAGAGATGCATTAGAGCTTCTGTGCATGCGTCACTTTCTTTAATTAAATAAAGTGTAAAAGCTATTAGGAAAGCGAACGGCTACAGTAGATAATTCCCTGGTGTTTTGTGGACGAACAATCGAATATATTCACTATAATAATAGCCGGAAGTACCTACAGTGATTGAAAACTGTGGTTGTTTTCAATTGTTCAATGTTCATAACATTTTTTTCGCTCTATTTTCATTTTACAGCACAAGAAATCATGAAACGTGTTAAATATTTATTAAAGTGAAGTGGATACGACTTTAATGTTAATTGAAATCATTAACTAAAATTAATTTCAATAAGGCACTGCACTTTTGATACCGTGATGTCATCGGCAGGATATTGGATGTAGAAGATGCCGCCGTTCGTTGAAAACACATCATATATTTGATTACTAGCCACCACCCTCCTCCCACGTATAGGATGAACACTAATAATGACTGCTATTATCATTTATCACTTTCGCTAGATGATGGTAATAATTAATAGTAGATGATTACGAGACGAAGGTGTGGCCCTCTAATGTACCTTTATATCCACGTCACATTGGCCAGACAAGGTCGTCAATATTGAGAAATTTAGAATTAGTTTAAATTTGGAATTTAGAAAAAAGAAATATTGAGGATGATATGAATGAGATGAAAAAAGTTAAAAGGAAGAAAAAAAGAAATTGAGGAAAGTATGCAAATGCAAAAATGCATAAAACGAAAAATGCATAAAACGATGAAAGATAGATTAGTTACCAGTAAAAGTACAATACAAATGCCCAAAGTTCACTGTATCACCAGCAGAGTGATAACTGCCTGCGTTGAATGTCGAGATGCTTTACAACAGCAAAAATTACAGGGAAAAAATGATATGAAAAATGGGTATTGAAGCAAAAAATTAGGTTAGTCATTCTATTAGGTCTCCCGCTGATTACTTTAGTGCAGTCCACTGCATTTCCTATATTAGCACGTTAAATATTCCTGCCGTTTCGAGCATTTCCTTAGAGCACACTCAAATTTCAATATGCCTGTTATTATTTCTGATCCATGCTTATGGTCTATTATGATCACTTATACAATGCCATCTACGTGTTTCGGCCTTGCACAGTCTTGTCAATAGCACAGTACCTTTCGTCTTAGCCAGTCCTCTCAGGGAGAACCCAGCCTTCTATATTCT
Organism: Parelaphostrongylus tenuis; assembly: GCA_019055375.1. NCBI lineage: Eukaryota > Metazoa > Nematoda > Chromadorea > Rhabditida > Metastrongylidae > Parelaphostrongylus > Parelaphostrongylus tenuis. The sequence continues at coordinate 21,405 of JAHQIW010000007.1, read as the reverse complement.
CCGTTTTTCTTCTACATCCCTATCCGGCTTTCCTTAGTATCTTTCTATGCTTAATAAATTTTAGTCATTTTGTCAATAGATGAAGATACAAATTCGCGCTTTATTGGCCTCAATAAAATATAGAAAAGAAAGCAAATTAAGTGAAACGAACAAGTAGATTGATAGGTGAACCGTTAGAATTCAGGTTATTCGGGTTCAATGCTGATTTGCACTCCTTACATCAGCCTCATTAACGGTTAATTACTGCTAACACCGATAGCGTTAATACGGCTAAAAGTAAAAAACGCAACTGCCTCATTTACTTTAGAAAGTAGCGCATAAGTCTCGATAAGAATATTTGTGGGTTCAAAGCTCACCTGAAACTCCGAGTTTTGCTCATATCTCAGGATTCCGATAGCTTGAATGATCACCTGCCGTTACTTTGAACATCGAGTGACCCAAAGGGCACCAGTAAATTTTCCAAGTTTCCCTATTACGTGTAAGAGTAGCCCAATGAGTCCTCCTCGCCGAAAAATTGTTCGAGCATCATGTAATTTTTCTGAAGTTTGCATGATGGAATCAGACCATTAGGTCAGTGGTCTTCTAGTCGCATATTCGACATCTCGACAAATCAGTCGGTAACGGTTTTTTTCCATCGGCTTCCATCAAAACACACTATGTAATCGGCAAACCCTATTTTGTCAGTTTGGCATGTAGAACGAAACCTCCAATTTTTGATCGCTAACGTAGGTCGCAACCTCGAAATGTTGTACTCAATTACGAAATAAGAAATCTCCAAGCATGGCCCTTTCGACTGCGCATCTGATAACGCTGAATAATCGATCTATCATCCTACTCACGTAGCGACCAAAGTCCTGACACATTATCGAAGGTAGAGATAATCACTGAGTCCAAAAGGTGGACATGGATAAAGCGGGTATTAGTAATAGTTGGTTTGATTGGAAAATTGATTGATTAATAGCAAGTCTAACGGAATTTTTGAAGCCCGGAGAAAGTTAGAAACAGCAAGTTCCATTCAGTATTATGAAGAAATTATGAGCATTCAATCATTCCATCTACTAACGAGCTTTTACAATGTTACCAGACTGTACTGAGCTTTTAGTATCATCATTTTCGAGATGATTTCAGTTTCTACTAGATAAGAGAAGGGGATAATGTAAGAGTTCAACACGCGGAGATTAGTGAAATGGGACAACGATACCTCACGCTTACTCCACAATTTTTATCTTGCAGATGCTTCCCGACTATTTATTTCACAGACTAAATACTAAAGTGGATATTTTACAAACAAATTTTACTGCTTCATAGATAATCGGATAAGGAAAACGCAACAACTTTCAAATGGTTAGGGCACATATGGATATCCTTCGTTACAAGAAACGCATACGATGTTCTCCTAACGAAGATAACCTATAGAGAATTGATTTATTTAAATGAGAATCTATGAGAGCACTCTGAGGTTTGAAAGTTGATGGGACCACAACTTTCCAGTAGCGACAATTAGTATAAGATTTTGGGGTTAAAGAGTTGTCATCGGACTTTTTATTGTCTCAAAATCCAATGTGTGGATCCCCAAACTTTCTTAGAGTTATGAATGTCGCATATTTTCTGTCAATCATAAATCATTTCTGATTTCATATCGATGTATGGAGTAACCAAATACGTCACATCCAATCAATGTCAGCAAATAATAGACAATCAAGGTGATGGACGAGTCCGATCAACGATCCGCGCTTCTACTACTACAATTGTGTGAGGTAAACACAAATGATTCGACTAGTTTCAACAACGATGTGAAGTTTGTTTTCAGATTGTTCGAAATCAGCAATGAAACGGATGTAAAGATGAATGGTTGCCTTGTTTTTCTTTGGTACAAGAAAAAAACGAATGTGACAATATGTCATGAGGTAATGAGGAAGTAAATATGACTAGGAACGGTGCTTTGATAGAAAAATGAATCATTACAATACAAAATGCTCCTGATTTATCGTCAATAGAATAATAACATCAATGAGATCGCTGTAGAACAGCATTGGCATTGATGGACGATATAGAAAGAGGAAGTGAATAAAGCGATGGAGGGCTATTATGAACATTCCGTACAATTATGCAGTTAGTTGAGACTTATCCGCATTATGACCGTCATCAATACAGGAAACAGTCATCAACTACAAAGAGATAGTATGGCCAAACTAAACGTTCAAAAAGCCATGAGTTCAATAAAGTCTAGAAAAAGAATGATCTTAAAGCAGCAGCAGACCGAGAAAGAAATGAGAAAGCATTTCCACAAATTCTTTCCAACTTCAAAGGAGATCACTTTTTGAATGCCACTAAAACGGGCTACGCAAGTATTTTACACTTTGGAGATCAACAAATCCCCACAAGGAATTCTTATGCGTCATTTTTAAAAGGTTTCAAAACGTTGAACGGAACTCCACTTCCTCAGCCGTAGTTCATTATATAAGTGAAGACATAAGGATTTCTTCCTAGCCAAAAAAAGGAAGATGCACGTGTACATATATTTTAGCTTGAGAATAATTTGAAAGAGGTACATCTTACGACAAAACATTCAACGACAAAAACTGTTTTTTGCTCTCTTAGTTCAGAAATAGTTTTTTTTATGTGTAAAAACACCTGTCACACATATGAGAACCACGAAAATCTGAACGAAACAACAACATATAGTAGGAAATGCGGAAGGACGAAAGAGGAAGAGAACTCCTTGCCACAGAAAAAATTGGAGTAATTCATCGAATCGTATTCCCACGAGTGTGATCCAAAAAGCACCGGATGGTGAGAAGAAAAGAGCATTTGGAAACAAAAAAAAAAATGAGCAGAAGAATAACGAAGGGAGGATTGAATATACGATTGGCAAACTGACAATATCCGATACAAGTCAAATTTCTACCTGCTCAAATGCATATGGATTCGATCCGTCCATTGTAAGTACTATTGCCACGGTACAGTTCCTTACTCAGTCATTGTTTACTAATACACTTCGCAAAGAGTACAGGATTTGAGGATGTTGAGTTAAACGCGAAACTTTCCACCCTATGCAGGACTCGGACGCACGTATCATCCATACCGGGAAAAAAGCACCTGGGGTATGGGTGGAACGCCACTTCAATTATCACTATAGGTCGAAATTTTTGAATATCATTCAGCATGCTTGAATATACATTTATAATTTCACAACACTGCTGTTAGAGCGGTGAAGCAAAGAATCTTGTGAAATTCAAAATTCACTCACCAAAGCATTCGACGCTGTGAGCGACAAGCTCCGCGATCGTCAGCGGTGTGTCACGCACCGATCCCATTGCCACAGTCTCTGCTGCCGACTGTAACCGACTCTAGCCACCGTAGGCGCGATTACAGCCGAAGTACGGTAACGTCTTTGTCTCAGAGGTCAGCCAAAAGTGTCATAGCTTTATTTGAGCGACTGTGTCTGTAGTTTCACAGAACAGCGACAGGTCACAGTAAGTGTGAATTGCTTAGAGACGAGTCGTCGACAAATGAGCTCGAACACTTGATTTGCCGGCCAGCCGCCGCCGCTCGCCGTCCGCTACTAGTGCTGCTGTGCTCCGGAGGCCGCTTTCACCTCGTTGATGCTTTGTGTGGCTACTGCGACGACGACAACGACGGCAGCAGCATCGATTCATCGGACGCTGTGCATACGGCGGACACGCCCTCTAAGCTTCACGCGATATACCAGCAGCTTTTGGCCGACTGCCTAGCGGCGGCGATGAGGACATGCTGTCCGAATGCGCCTGTTCCCTCGTTGTACTCTCTCGTTATTACTGCTTCTTGCCGGAGTTCTCATGCCCTCCCAACGACGAACGAACGATGATGCAAATAGAATGCATACGTTATGACGGCGAACACTAAGCGCGTCTTCTAATGGCGGCAGATTGCCACTCACTGTCGAACACCTCATCACTTCCGATAAAGGGTTACGATACTACAGCACGATGATAGCTGACAATCCTTACCATACTTTAGACCAAATACTAGCAACTAAGTTCATTAAAATGCATAATTTGATTGAATTCTTTATTTTACTACTTTTAGCTATCAGTTCAACTATTTTTGCTAATGCTTAGCCGACGAAACCCCTTGAATGTTGGTTGCTGACAACTACGAAAGGATATATCGAAGGCGGGTAGTAAAGCGGTTGCATCAGTGGTGTAGTGGTAGCACGCTTTGCGGCATGTATGAAACGCCGGACCAATTTCCGCTCTTGGACGTAAACTTCATGAAATACATGTGTAAAAGTGCTGAGATATGAGCAAAACTCACAAACCTAAGGTAGGTTCCAACTACGTAATTGGCCTTTAGGGCGGCTTGAACTTATCCACTATATAACTGGAAACATTTGCTTCGCCACTTTCTCTGCCAGTGAATAAGCTTGACTCATTGAAAATTTAGTTAATAGGAATCAATTGTTGAGGTGGAACGGAGAGCCGGAGATGCTCTACCAACAGTCCGTCGTTAATTGACTCTCCCTCGTATTTTCTTTTGTGCATTCTCATATTGAATACGAGCCAATGGTATGCTGTTGAACACAATAAGGACGACGTGAGCCATATATCCCTCTCATTTTCTTCCCAATAATTTATTTTGTTACGCAGAAGAAATTTACTAGTCTTCTTGTAATCAATCAGTAGTTGAATTCAAGCAGATGCTATCCCAGGCGGCGTCCATGGATGCATGTCTTCTTGTCTTTTAAGTTTCTTGCTCAACATACAAAACTTACTTATGCCCCAAAAGTCCATATGCGTGTAGAGGATTACAGGGCGTACATTGGTAAGGGGAAACGTAGAAATTATCTAAACAGCAGAGAAAAAGAGATGCATAGAACGGAAATTTTAATCGAAAGGGGTAGGTTATAAAAAGCTAGGCGTAACGACGACGTAAAACGTACTCTCTTCGCACCTATCGTAACGCAGAATTAAGCGGCGTTCTCTAAGTGTTAATTCGTTCCCGTTCAGCTCAACTACATTCCCTGATATGTGATAGAAACGCTTGAGGAACTGTAAAAGTTTAGGCAATAACAGATATGCTTATTAGCACTATTTTGTAAACATCAATCAAAAATTATGAGATTAAGGATGTGAATATCGCCATTGGATTCAAAGCACCTATTAACACATTTTCTCAGAGAATCTGGTGAAAACCCATGTACACGCCGTGACAGTAGTAGCATAAGAATTAGATATCGAATTTAGCTCAGTTCATCTCATAAAATGACTATGCCGAATTCTTGACTGCTTTGTGACCAGAGATTGACGGCATATTATCCACCAAAAACTGAAACACATCGAGCAACCCTCGCGAGTCAAAAATATCCGCTTGTTTCGTAAACAATGTCAACTGACAATTCGATAACAAGCTCTGCTTGAGATTATGTAGAACTTAGATAATAAAAACAATGGAGGAAAAAGGGAACAAATTACATTTATTGTGAAGTGTGTGGAAAGATATCTATCAGAAAAAAATGATACAGAAACGGGTTTAATCAATCCTTATCAACTTGGCAATTGCAAATTATCTTCGCATTTGTTGTTTCAAAAACAACTATTTCTCACGTTTATCCACAAAAAAGCTCCATTGAGTGAACTATTGAGGGAAAATCTTGCACTCATTGCACCGCTCTCAAGGAAAAGTTTTCTTATATACATGAATGATTTAATGCTATACACTAAGATATCAAATTTAAGCTTGCTCAAGCTACAAATATAAGAGATTGCTGGATGACTGAACACGGCCGGTGGACGAAGAAGTATATCTATGTACACCACATTTAATACAAAAACTGAACTCGAAAAAATCACAAATCATTGGAAACATAGGCAATATGAATGGCAACCGAGGAAGTCATGTAACCAGCTTTTAATTACGTACAACACAAAATGAAATACTACTTCACGCATCAGTTCGCGTTGTTTAAACTACGACTACCACAAGAACAATGATTTACTTAAAGCTTCATGTTAGAATTAAAAGAATAAAATAAAAAACAGAACAATTGTTAGTACCTAACATTCGACATATGAGCAAAAGTATATCATGGCATCAACTTTGACAACTAGATAGGTTAACCTCTAAGCCATGTCATGATTCGTTTACTTGCAGTCAGTGGCTCATCAGTACTTCGAACAAAATTACTTGCTCGTTCGAGTGTTAATGACTTTAGGCGATCTTCGTCTTCCAGTCTATAATATGATGAAATGAGCTCTTGGAAACAGATCTATCGAATAATTTTTAATTAATTCTCTATGTCAGAAGCCTAGCTCTTGTAATAGGCTTGGCATTAAGTTCGTGCCGTTTTTTAATATGATTTATGCAATGAAATTGTATAGCTTTGGTATCGTTCAATTGAGCATTTCCTTGCAAATATTTTGATATACAACTTGCCTATACTTGCTTTGAGATGGAACTCTTTTAAGAACAGATTTGTTTGCTATTTACACACGAATTCAACGAATTTTGGATGAGTAGCTAGCGAATTTGTTTTTAAGAGTTCCATCTCAAAGCAAGTATAGGCAAGTTGTATATCAAAATTTCGCAAGGAAATGCACATTTACGTAGTACCAAAATCATGCAATCAGTGCAAAAATCATACTGAAAAACCAAAACGGCACAAACTCTTTGTACAATCTATTATCGGAAGAGGTTCATGTATTGCCCAAGTGAGACTGAAAACTGTTAGAACCATAGTGAAACTGATTCTACGCTCGGAATTTTTGAGTCGGTCTCATAAGTTAACAATATTTGAAAGATAAATTCTGATAAGCACTACTGCTTACAGTTGCTCTTCGGTAGCGAAAAGCTTCTGAATGAGATCGTCTTTATTCTGTATAGCCTCCATATAAGACTCCATCAGCTCATCCGTCCGATCTTTCTCCTCGGCAGTTTTGAAATAATCTGAATATGTTAACAAAACTGTTTGCCAGTTTCGAAATTGAGACGATTGCAACAAAAATTTGTGTACTGTTACTGGCACAAATAAACTGAAAAAAGTCTGATACGCTCTTTTGATCAAAAGTCACCATGCAGATTATTTATTTCAAAATGTAATAAATCCTCGACGCACGAGCCGTTTGATTTACCTTTTGCACGTTCACCAGCCAAAGATGCGAGACAATAATTTACACGTATAGTATTTCAAAGTAAAGTTTAAGTACTCAAATAGAAAAGACAAAAGATATAGACTGGGTAGATGGCCAACACGACTGAGGGGGATGAAGTAAACCCAGTTAAATGTCTAAAATGTCAAGCTTCCAGTTCTGTGGTACAGAGATGGTACCTCCATACGTTGTCATAACCGTCTTGATGCCGTTCGTTGGTGAATACTTTGTATAGATGCTACCCCTCGCGTTTCATAAAATGTACTTTCTTTTGACGTGATATGTTCTTGACTTTATGAGAGCGAAGTAAATGACATATTGAAACTATTGTCATTTATTCCTTCTTAAAAACTCCATAGGATGCACATGACGGCAGTGCTGATACCCGCTGAGATGAAGCATGCATGCGTATATAGATATACATTTTTGGATATATGTCCTTATAGTCTCAATTACCGGTAAATAGTGATTTTGGTAATACGAGCGTTATTACTGCTTCTTGTAAAGTACAACATCATGGACAATGCCAAGTCTATTTTCTAGGGAAAAGATCAGTCCAGAAAAGAAGGCCATCGAAAGATGGTGTAGCGGAAACGATGCTCGCTGTCCCTTACAGTTTTGATTGTTCAAACGGCCTTTTGTTTAACGTTAGCTTAGATAATCAAAGTCACTTTTTTCTCAAAAAAGCCAATACAAGGTGAATTTTGATTATACAAACGTTTGATGAGGACCTCACGTAAGCTTATCAGTGAAAGACAGCACTAAAGCTGGAATTTTTAGAAAAAGAATGACTACATTGAAGAGAGAAGCTTCTTAGAACATTTTCACAACAGCCAGAGAAAAAGTGCTAAGAGAACCTTTTATGGACAATGCCTACTTTTCAAAAAGAGCTTTATTATGATAAGAATGACTGGCGAAACCTAATGAGTTAGCAATTGAAAATGTGAATGAGTAATTGCCAAAAAAAAACGACCCAAAAAAATTAGAAGTTCAGCAGATAACGCGAGGATAGCAAAGTTGGGAAATCCAATTCTTTAAGCAAACTAGTCGTCTTAAAAAATACTAATCTTCATAGATGATACAATTGTATAAGCCAATTCAAAAACTTGCCATCTGGTGTATTTTTCGTCAAGTTGTCGAGTTCCTTGTTGAGATCGGCAATACGACGACTCGCTTCTCTGAAGCAATTAAAGATCAATTCCAATCCGCCACCCCTCGAATCAGAGCGACACAGTGGTTTTCATTCAATGATAGAACGTAACAATTTTATGAACCTCAAGCCTACAGCTGTTGACAGGAGGATTTTTGTTCATCTTCGGTTAATAATAATCTGCTCTTAACTGGCTTTCAGAAGGAAATGAGGAACTGCGTACCTTGCTGACTATTGAACTACAGACTTTATATAGAATGTATGAAGCATAAAACTAATTGAAGAATACAAGATTTCCGAGTTTTTCAGATAGATACATATTTAACCATGTACTATATGAATACATATAATTCATACATTTATGTATGAATAGTGGCGCCGCAATCATGACGTAGCGTATCAAAAAAAGAAGTGATGAAGTTACACTCTAGTTCAATCCTGTCCGCGACACTATATTAAAATATAAACGTCTTGACTCGGCTACTCAAAAATGCAAGAAAAATTGTTTCGATTAGTGTTGAACGACATTCTTGGAAAAAAAAGCGAAATTCTCAAAAAGCAGTCGAAGAAACTCGTGAAATGTTCGAAGATCTTTGTGCAGGACAAATGCGAGCAAACGAATCGAATGCAAAAACTACATACCTGATATTCTCAATGATGTTATAATACTCCTGCCGTCCGACCAAAGAATTTTTCTCGTTTGTAAGGTTCATATATGTCTCCAGCAACGTTTGTTCCTCGGAACTACTCTGCTCTAAACTAATGATCTTCTCAAAAAAAACTACATAGATTTATAGAATGCTTCGGCGAAAACAAACCTGTTTCTCTGATCTTGGCTTGAATGGCATTCGCCTGAGCAGTAACATCACTTAAACGCTCTTGAATCTTTTGCTGTTCGAGAGTGGTACCTTCTACATCATCCACGTCTTTCTGCAACATTTTGCGTGGTTAAACTAGTCTGAGAAAAGACATTATTGCAACATCACATAGTGCTTCATATACGCCAACAAACAGTATATTTTGTGTGTTGCTGATGGCCGAGTAAATCGACTGCACGCAAGAAAAATTCTATTTATCCCTTGCAACGTGTACGATGGTAATGCCTGCACTAGAAAAGAGAGAAATATTATGATTTTTCTTGCGAAACCTTTGTATAGAAGCCTGATCATCGTCTTGACAGTCTTCTTAATCATCAACACAGATAATCGCTAACATAAACATGTCCGGCTTGTTCTTTGGCCAGCAGTTCGGATTACTTAGTGATTTGGGATATTTTCAGTGACACACTCTCGATAACGCGTCATATAACGCTGAATGATGTTTAATCCTACTCATACACCGTCCAGGATTCTAATGCGCATGTTAAAGTGGAAAGAATCTTTCTTAGAATCGTAATTTTAGCAAGTCGGCTTCTTGACCCAACTACATAATACTGTATTGATGAGTCGTCCTGACGTTTGAAAAAACGAATCAGTTCGTATACATATAGGGTTCTTCAGCTTTAATAGAGAACAAATCGTATTCAACGGGCACTGTACAAACCATCCAGCATCCGCTCTGCCTGGATAAAGACTCATGTCAAAAGGCCGATGTCGTGATCAACGTGATGATGGAGTGTTGTTGTCCATTTTCGCACTCAACGTTAACCATTATTTGTGCTCGATATACTCGTGACAAACGACGATGATAGCGGCAGAATGATGCCACTGTATCAAACCCCATCTATGTGCGGCGTCGCCGCAAAGTTCTAGTTATAAAGGTCTCATATAGTTGTAAAGACTTGAATAATATCTCGCGACTCCGTAAGCATTCACATCTTCCATGACCGCTTATGCGTGAATATCTGAACAGATCGGTGCTAGATTTCATTTGAATCTCGATGTTATTTATATGTCTCTGTTTATCACCAGCCGTATCCAACGCTTTCCAGATTGCTCCAAACTCTTCAGCTGTCGATGGAAAACTATGAAAATTATGCTGATGAAAAAAACACACAAAACGTTCTTCAGATGTGGATCCAAACCTATGCTGTAAGGTAGGTTATCCTCGTCGGCTGACATGGAAGCATTTAGGCATAAGGGTCGAAAAAAATTGATCAAGGTGCAATCGTTTTTGATCCCTTCTGTATAAAGGGGTAATAAGTGTGAGCACAAGAAGATGATGATCCTGGTGCTGAAGATAATACGATTTCATCGTTCCTTACAGATGCTGTCCTGAATGTCGGCAGATTTTAGTCAGTACTACCAATCTCTTGACCTTATGATCCACTTTAGGGCATTTCTGTAGTGATTCGCAAGTTTGTAGGTAAGTTGTAGAACTATCTACCGCTAGCAGGATTCACGTTAGCGGATCTTCATGGTTATTTGAACTGAGACGTTACTTTTCGAGTTTCACAGCGCACGCTCTCTTCATTACTATAAAAGTGCTGAATAAGCTGCCTGTATTCCTCACAGTTGCTGTCGATTCGCGAAACTCGAAAAAGATAAGAATAGATCCTCATATACGGTGGTTTTGAAATTTCGTATCTCAAACTTCCCAATCTGATACAATACATCTTGTTAATGAAAAATCTTCCCTCACAGCTAGATTAAACGATTCAGGTCATCATGATAAAATGAAACATTCAATATTGGTTCCAATCATACCCATTCCGATGTGAAGTTGAACAAAGACTCTTATAGAGCAGATCAACGTCGCTACTGATACCTAGGCAGAGAAAGTGGTCCCCACTGGAGAGATTCTCCAAGTCCATAAAGAATAGTTCCATCTCGCTCTTTCGATAGATCATTGATGAAGCACAGACGACGAAGGTTTTGTTGATAAATAGTATCATGCCACATCATTCTAACCGCTAACAACCGGATCAGCTAATCGTAAGGGCTCTGGCGAGAAAAACACTGTCGTCAGCGCCTTTAATTTCATATGTTCTACAGCACATTCTGAGGTAACTTAAATTACATTTGGTTCACAATTTCTGGTAATCTCGGCCCAGTCATAGAAAAGTTCTTTGCCGGCGTCTAACCTCTGCAGACTATGCGGCATCCTGAGTAAACAGGTGGGAACGGATTAGTAATGAAAATCCATGGCCAACATTCACCTGCAACCTTTATCACCTGTCGCTCCGTTGATTGTTAAATGACTACACTGGATTCTAGTGCATATTCCAATTTCCTTGTCACCTTCTAGAATAGCTCAACAGGTTCTTGTTGTAAGAAATCGTTGAGCACTATATCTTGCTTCTCAGCTTTTTACGAAGAGTATAACAATAGAATTGAATAATATAAAAAAATCGACTCTTCAAATATTGCAATTGAGGTTTTTCTAAAAAAAAAAAGAAAGTAAAAACTTGCCTCCCATTGAGATACAACTTTTCTTGTAGGAGTTGCATTCACAGACGTTTGTGAACCACTGCTGAAGTCGTTTATCTGAACAGTTCAACAAACTAATTACAATTCAAAGAGTACTACTTCAATCATCAATTTTCAGTAGATTTATAATTGGCAGCCTTTGTAGGGAAGGAAAAGACGCCATCAAATATCTTGTCACTATTTAGCTTGTGTTAGAAGGTTAACATATTTATCACAAGTTGCTGACACGGATCATACAATACTTTGCTTGAGGTTAAAAAATTTCCCTCTTGAGTACTCAGATCGAGAAACTGACGGATACTGAAACAGAATTTCAAAGCATAAAGATAAAAGATGAAAACCCCGACGATAACCAATCTTTGAAGGATCTTCCATGCATCCAACTTCATCAAGCATCACTAGATGTGACTGTATACATATCTCGTCTTTACAGATACTTGCAATGGGCTTACCGATGTATAGAGTCAGTGCTGCTATCCTCTCACAGAAGTCTGGTATCAGTTTGTCGAACTCGGAGAAATGGAATAATTGGTGAGCCTTAGGAGCATGATTAATCCATTAACCACGTGAGCCTCGCAGAGCACCCCAAACCACTGTAACAAGCGCGCCTTTGAGACCTTATGTTCCCTGAGTACAAAGATCGTGTATTATAGTGAGCAAGTCGACGTTCCGTCGGTCACACTCTACGAATATCCCAAGTATGCAAACATTGGAATAACTTGTTTATAATAACTATTTTGTAGGCCGCACTTACTGAACACGAGAATTTTGAGCGCATGTGGCGCAATGGTCAGAGACGCCCTGAGGCGTGCATGTGACCGATGGTTCAAGCTCGCGCTCCAGGCCCATCAAACCCTCCATCTTCCGAGGTCTGTGAATTGGTACCAGATTTGTCTGAAAGAATGACAGCACTGATTTGATACATCGATAGGCCATCGCGAGGTACTGTAAAGGTCAGATATGCATTCAATCACTACGATTATTGATGAATTGGATACAGAACGCATCACTGAGGGATTGATCAACTCCGAGTTTTCTTCAGCTTTTAAGCATTTCCAAAGAGTGGAAACACTCCATACAATTAAGAGCTCTCTTACCCCATACTGCTTCCCGAATTGTGCCATGGCCTCCTTCAGTTCCTGACTTCGCATGCTGCCAAACCTTCTCACTCGATCAAATGCTGATGGACTAGCACCACTACGAGGCTACAATCACAACAGAACGTTACAATACAAGAAAGTGAATGCTTTAACAACCAAAAGTGATGTTAGCGAATCCAGTGCCATGACACAAGACTCTTTGCGGCCGTGGTACTTTTCCATTACCTTCACTATGTTTCAGCCTTTTAAGAGAACCCGATTTCTCCTTTTTCTTGGTTTTAGTAGTCACTAGATAGCTTTAATATGAAAAATTTCAGTGATAGGCTTGATTTTCGGGAAAAAACTTTCAATATTTGTAGCAGTGGAGGTAAAATCGTGTTTCACACACGGCCATTCTCACTGGACACAGCTTCTTCTTAACATTTAAGCAATCATTCGACACCTTGATTAACAATTTCAATGGTGTACTTGGTTAAGAAAAATTACTTAATGCGATGTGGTAGCGAAAAAAATTGAGTTTTGACTCGGCGCGCATTCTTTGCTCCGGCATGTGGATGGGATTTCGCAACATTGGCAGCAAGGCACCGCGCTTTCGCAATGCAACGGTTATTCAATAGCATAAATTTAGGCGAGTCTGACACCCAGTGTGCAAAAATCCTGCTCTATCGATCTGTGGGCTTAGGCTTTTCACTTTAATTTTATGTCGTCAACTAAACCTTCTAATAAGCCCAAGCCTAAGTTTAATCAGCCTAAGCATATACATGGAAAGCATATGAACGTTTAGAGGAAATTTCAGAGTATCAGGGTCATACATTTCATCTAAAGTATTTTCAAAAAGGAGAAAAAAACCCTAGATTTACGCACGCTACATGTAAATCGCACTACGCGATAAACCAACTGCGCGATCGTTTTTACAGCCACTAGCACTCTAGCCGACAAAAAAATGCGCGTCGATTACGAACCCCAAACTTTCCTCGGCTGGTACACCACCCCAAGAAGTTCTCTTCTAAAAGAAAGTACATCATCGAAATTTTCGAGATATAAGTCATCCAATGATTACTGAAAGTCCAGGAGAAAAGCTTTGTACAGCGCAAAATGCCTGTGTGGGAAACATAAATTCATTTTGACCGCTACAGCACGATAAAAAAACTTTTTCATAAACTATTATTGGAGTTTTCGAAATCTAAGCTATCGGATGACTATTAAAACTTCAAAAGAAAAAAAAAGAGTATTTTTTCCAAGAGGCTGAAACACAGTGAAGATAACGGAAATTATCTGCCATCATTGCTTAGATAAGTAGTGGAAAATGACAGTGTTCAGATCACGATATGAAAATCGCGCCAACCGCCATGCCCGAACCAGACCACCACCATAAACGACTATCGCGAGAAGAAGGAACAATTGGAAAATGTGCTAGTATGCGCAGGATTTGTGAAGACGGAACATCCAAGTATTCAAGTAAGTATTGACAGTGTGAAACTTAAGCTTCTCTATACATAAGCAACTAAATGGAAAGGAGTCAGCAACATAGTAACACGTAATAGTTACAGAACAAACTAAACAAAATAGCATGTTAAAACATTTACATCTGTCAAGTCTGACATCAACCATTTGAGCAGCAAAATTCTGATAATTAGAAGCAAATTTACAACTGAAAAACAAGAACTTTTCTGCTAATGCGACGTAGTTTTTTTTTTTTTTGCAGAAGCCTTATCTTGTTGAACAGAACTTGCTAGACTTCTAGTGATCATTCGAATGTTTGGATTTCGACGATCTAGACAGTGTCTTTGGTTTTTCAAAACACTTTCTTATTGAACTGTGGCTGTAAGAGTAATAGTGAGTTTCCAATCGGTGAGCATATTTTCTCTATGATTGGGGACTTCTTCCTCTGTCTTGCACCGAATTCTGGGCTTACCCTAGAAGTGTGAGATAAATTTTACTCTATGGTTCTTTCATTTCATTCTATCATGTCAGGTAGACCCGCTACCAAGCCTAAGCACCATAAGACTATGCATGAAAAGTATATGAAGATGTGGATAAAAACATGAAGTATCAGAATTATTCGATTCGTCCGAAGTTTAAAATGAAGAAAAAACCGTAGGTTGCATAGCAAAAATAACGGCGCCACTTGTGAATCGCGTTGCACGATCTATCAGATTGTCCCGAAAAGCGATTCCTCCGAGTGCCAAACGCATTTTCTTTAAATTCTTACAGTACTCATTGAAGTCCTCTTCAAAATCAGATTCATTGCAAAATCATCGAGATTTGTGATACCGAATGAATACACGAAATCTCATGAAAAACCATCATCAAACTCTAGCCGCGCAAACAAAGCATTCAGAAATAACCTATAGTCTGACAGGATGTTTTGACCCTTTCATTAGGTCTATCATGGCACTTCTAGTGCTAAACGCACATTTCGGCTTCCTAGAAAACCTCATCAATAGCAAATGCCATTCGGCCACTCGTCCCCACTTTAGAGAGTCGACGTCGAAGTTACACTCTGTGTACGGTGAAATGATCACCGGATGTGATGTTCTTCCAGAGTGATTGATTGCCGATTGCGGCTGTTTCCATAATCAAGCTTATCCATAGTGAGGTCTCAAGATGGTCGATTGAAAGGTATAAACTTCAGTATTCAAACGCCGAAAGTTAAGCTATCGAAAATTACTAAGAGTGTATGGAAGGGCCGAAAAAGGTCATATACTCAAAGGACTGAACAAATGTGTCAAAGCAGAAAGATACTGAAAAAGGTTTACTATGACGCTACGAGATGAGGGACAATCTGTGGAAGTATATAAAAAGAAGAATAAAAAAGTTATCTATAATGTAAATATGCAAAGAATGATTTTTCTGCAGGTCCGCATTCACAGTTTCATGATAAATAAATATTATAGAAAGAGCCTGTAGCTCACCTTAAGTCGATCATTTACCACCTGTGTTGGTCTACCCATACCAAGAATCACCGGCGTAACATCGTCTAAACTAAGAACAGAAGTTAGTGAACTGTAAATGGGAATTTTGAGATACAAAGAAACTGATACAAAGGAAGACTGGAGGACGGTGTCGAGAACAAAGGGTACTTCCAACAGATATTTCACAACGACACAAAATACACGCTAACATTTTTTCCGTTGGAGAATCGGCGACGGATCGAGTTTCTTGAATTCATGGATCGAAACTGTCGGTCGTACAAGCTCTGAATTCCACACAACCATACAAGACTACTGACAACAGCTAAGAATTGATAAGCACGTTTCAATCATATTAACACACCAAAACGCCTTACTTAACCGTTTTTTTCTAGCAGAGGTACGATGATACAACCATATATTCAATGATATAGAGTGATATGCAAAATTTGAACCTAGGATGGGAGTTGAACCCGCGCTACACTTTTGCAAAGACCGTGCTAACCAGTGCACTACCAAGGCTCCTGCTCTGCCAGTACTCTCTACGATACAAGTTATCGCAGCTGTCAGCAAGCAATTGCTAACGGATCTGGCTTAGTCAGCACGTATCGGTATCAAACCCAGTTAAGTTGTAGTTACTGAATATAGTTGGTCAAGAAATTCTTTACTCCAACGCTTTGTTAGCTGTGGTACTGAGCTATAATCATACATTCAATAGCTGTCTGCTTAACTGAATTCACTGCCGACATGTGCTTACCAGACCGACCCGTTGACGATTACTGCGACACCATGTAGCGCAGAGAGACTGGTAGTAGAACAGGACCCGGCAGTGTAGCGGATAACAGGAGTTGACGGAATGGGTGAGACACAGGCTCGACTTCCGCCTGAGGTTCATAGCTTTGCATATCACTCAACATCATTGGATAAATAAAAAAAAACGATACAATATATTCTTCACATGAGCAATCACCTGCAGTAAGCGCGAGCTAGATGGAAAATGTTCTAATCACCAACATATGGTTCGATAGCACTGACCGCAATAGCTGAAACCTCGTCGAAAAAAGGGCTTGGCTCTTTCGGGACTGTGGGTCTACCTCCTCTTCTGTATCTCTAACCTCCAACGTGGGGAAGCATTTAATGTATTACTAAGTTATTTCAGTTTATTACTCCATTTATTTCGAGCGTTTTCTCAAAACTAGGCTCAAATATAAATTTATCTCATAATAATTATTTGAGCCTAAAAGTCAAGTGGTCTGTTATGGGACTGACTTATAGAGCCCTATACACGTGTTTTGCAACCTGGTCAGTCGCGCAGGACTTCAGCCTTTAGCCAATCCTCTTGCGGGGCCTCTACTTCCTCCTTATAATGCGAAGGCGACGGCGAACGATTTGCACAATCGCCCTCAAAAGAATAATCACCAGATCGGCAATCAACACTCGATTGCTCTTGGCTGGTATTTTTGAAATGTTATACCGTTTACTTCGAGTGTTTTCTTGAAAAAAAAAGACGCACAAAATAAATATATCTCATAATTATAATTATAATTATGATTATAATAATTATGTCACAGATAATAATTATGACACATTACATTCCGGCTCAAACAACAATTATGAGATATGCTTAATCATTTTTGAGCCACCCATGACATGTGGTTCGTTGAATGGGCTGACTTATAAATTATGAGATATATTTGATTTTAAGTGTGGTCTTAGAAACACACTCGAAATAAACGGTATGATATTTTAAGATACCATCCAAGAGCAATCGAGTGTTGAAAATTGTCTACCTAGTGATTTCACTTGACGGCGATTGGGTAAATAGTTCGTCACTGCCTACTCTTCATAGAGGATGTAGGGGCCCTTAAATAGATTGGCTAAAGACAAAGGGCCAGCCCAACTGACGAGGCTGCAAGGTCGAAACACGTGTATCGGGCTGTACAAGAGCCCATAACAAGCCACATGACATGTTGACTCAAATATGAGACCAGTTGTATTATTGTTGCGATTTTCCTACTTGTAACAACAGGATAAAACAACAATGATTCAATTGAAATAATACGACAATACATTCAATGTGCTCCCACGTTGGGAGTTCAGAGATACAGAGATGGTCCACGGTCTCGAAAGGGTTGGAATAACATTGGAGAGAAAAATATCTCACGAATCGTCCCTTTGGAAAAAAAAAAACTCCCACAAGGCTGGTGTATCTCCTTTTGACATCAAGGCTGACACTTCGAAGGACTTCGCTTTACTCAGAGTCGTTTAATCATTGAATGGGAAAGCTCATCGGTACGTCGATGGATGGTCAACTTGGTTGGTCAACACGACCGCTGACCTTACCCATATAAGTAGTTAGGCTCTAAGGAAAGAGAAGTCGCTGTCATAGAAAGAAGATTTATTGCGCACTTGGTGGAATCAGAAAGACGGCCTATACTACACTGTTTTTCGGAGCTTCATTGATCCGTATTCACAGCGTTCTTTCCGTTATAAAGATTTCAATGATTTTAGCGTTCAGCTCACTTTACGTCTTCTTCTTGAACGTCGTAGAATAGTGGTTGAGACAGTCTCCTTGCAATCTTGAGGATAGCATGGCTGTGGCGTTTCAAAGGGAGCTTATTGTTGAGTGCCTGAGAGAGTTACGGGGCTTCTGATTACGGGCGATCGCTTCTGCTACGAGTTACGGGCGATCGCTTCTGCTACGAGCTCTTGAAACCCGGCGAACCGATTGATGCAGCGCTTCATCAACAATAATCAGCCAATTTAACCCATGAATTGCAGATAAAACAACCGGAATGGGCCATAAGACACAACAAAGCGAATCGTGCTGCCTCGACTTCACGCTGCGAAACCGATTGAAAATGTCATAAAAGAGCTACAATGGGAGGTTCTACACCACCCGCCCTATCCCGACATTGTACGACCAGATTACTAGTTATGTCGATCAATGGCACACGAATTTTCTCAACAGCATTTCACCGACATATGTTCAGGTCAAAAATGGCTTGATGACTGTATAACATCAAAAGAAGAAAAGCTTTTTCTCGATGGAATTCACAAATTAGCCAAAAGAAGATATGGGAAGATATTTGTGTTCATTATGGAAACTGCATTTGAATAAACCTTAGTATAAAAGTTTTTTGTATTGATTGAAAATTTAAATCTTAAAAAAACAGCGGAGTCATACTTGCACATCCAAAATTATTACTCCTCAAAAGCAGCGAACTCATTCACGGAAGAAACTCTAACCAATTCTCCGTAAGTCCGATGATGATCCATTCAGTGATGTCTGGGATCGATAGCTGTTTCGTTGTGGGTTAGCGGACGGCGTCGATACAGATGCTTCTAATCAAACAACGAAGCTATATCACACAACCACAACCACATGTCAAGTACTAACAGTGTGGAAAAATAAAGGAAAACTGAGGATTGGAACAGCAAAATCACATCACTCTTCTTTGATACTTCTTGTTGATGTCATTCGGTTGACTAATATTGGACATTTTAATAGAACTGACCAGGTCCAACTGAATGAGTAGAGCTATCCATAACAACACCTTCGATGAGACGTCGAGCTTCTTGTCGCCGTTTCTCGTCTTCATATGACTATAAAGAGATTACAGTCACAAACTACCTTGTTTTAATGCAAAATTGATTTTGAGAATGAGCTATCTGTTACTCCTAACCCCTTGACTACGATAGCAGGCGACGAGCGCGTCGTGCTGCGATGACAATATAGTTTTCCACAGAACTTTAGACTTTTCTCGCCACTAAAGGCGATTTTGGCGCCAGTAAATAGCAAAATGCGTTAGGAGGGACTTCTATAAAGCCGTAGGTAATAGAAACGACGTCAATGCTTCCTCGAAAGCCTCGCATTTATCAAGAGGAAAAGCATGTCCTTACAAACTCTGGAAAAAAACAGAAGTTCTCCTTACGCTGCTGGATCACAGTATGAAAGTTTTCGTATAAAACAAGCTCAGTTTGAGATAAGTACATTTTGAGCTATCGAATGAATACTAATAGTGTAGTGAAGAAGCTCATCTGGGTAAGAAACGCAAGGAAACACGAGCACATTCCACTGAATGTGGCTCCAATTCATCACATATTTCGCGATGAAAAAAGTGAAGGTTTTTAGCTTGATTGAGGGCTTTGTTTCATAAAAGTATGTGTAAAAAAAGTCCCTTAATAACAGTGTCTTTCCGCAGTGATAAGGTTCGGTTGCAATCAAAATTCTACTATATGACACCAAAAAAATCGCTGTGGCAACTGAAACAACGAGCTCCAAAAGCACGACGTTATCTTTTTCCCATTATTATGTGATATAGCTTTTAGTGGAAGTCTGTTTCTCAAACTAAAGGATGACTATAAAAAATTAATTATAACTCCTCTACTTCCAATGCGACGCGCAACACGACCTGCCTGCCGCACGCGACGCCTAGCGCGAGAAGGCATGGTCCGCCTTTGAGCCACGCTGTAGTCAAAGGGTTAAATATGTACAAAAAACATTCACCGTTCCCATGGATGCCACCGTCGTCGAATTATCGAGCATTTCTCGAGCCTTCTTCGTAATTCCTCTTTCTTCGATGGACTACTAAGCCGTCCCTTAATCGCACTGTTAAGACAACGTTACCAAAGCAACAATAAGAATGACACAATTCGAAAAGATAAAACAAACCGATGAACGAAAAGCTGGAAGGGCTGAAGTGACCATAGTTATCGATACGTCATGATCCCGAAAAGAACTGAAACAAGCGTTCAAATGTATTCAAAAGGGGTGAGACTAAGTCCTAGCAGAACAATAGATACGAAAAAAGGAGTCTACGTGATCTCGAACTCACACATCCCTTTCAATTTCATTCTCCGGTGAGGAGACATCACTTAGTTCACTTCCAGGACCATCAATCTGCTAAGAAAATAGGTTGGAGACAGAATACTTACAAATAGAAATCTAAATAAATGCACCTTAACACTTTTCTGAGGACCACTGGAACGGTTGAAATCATTGTGGATATCACCGCTACCTTCCTAAATTTCAAAGAACTAATCAATGAACGAATATAGAAAACAGGTTAATAAGGATGCAAAATACCTTGACACTGGCATAGTCAGCAGCCGAATCGGCTTCCCTTTGTTCTTTGATTTTCTTGATCTCATCGATTACCTAGAAAAGCTGGGAAAAGTTACAAAAAAAGGACTGCGACCACGTGTGAAGCAAAACCGAACGTACTTTTTTCTCTGCTTCAGAGATATGATATAGCTGAGAAATTCTATGGTCAGACAATGAAGTTGGTGTTGGCAAATCTGTGACCCCCTCAAAAACACGACGAAGCCTAAAGTTGAATTTTTCTTAGGAGATGCGCTGAAAAAGGTTTCGGAACGCAAATTTCAAATATATATCTATGAATACTCACTGGTGCGCAAAACATTCCACAACAGGTGAGACGCTAAACGCACAATTCAACCACACCGGGGCGTCTCTTGCCACTACACCATCAATGCCACCGTTTCTGCTACCACTCTCTTTTTCGATATGAACTAAGAACAAAAGAAAGAATGGCAGTAAAGCAAGGACCTCACTGGGTTCAGTGGTAGCATGTCTGTCCGTCCGTCTCCTTGGTATGGATGAGAAAGCGGGTTCAACTCTCACTGATGTGGAACGTTTCCCATATCCCAACATTCTTAGACGTATATTTATAATACTATACCACTGTTGACAACGGTAAAACTAAAGAATTTTATTGCAGAGAT
>JAHQIW010000006.1:0-10639 GCA_019055375.1 Parelaphostrongylus tenuis | reverse complement strand
TTTAACTGTGCGATTTCCCAGAACTTTTTGCATGCGATCCGTCTTCTCGCATTCGCTTTCATCGTCTCAGAGGTCAGCGAATATCGCGTGCGCTGTTTCTGCTTCTTCTTAAAGATTTTGTATTTTTTTGGTGAATGTTGCAAGTGCCAGTGGAGTCGAGTCTATTCGCAGTTTTGAAGACAATCGACCTGAGGTGTTCTCCTATGATTGCAAAATGTGTTGCAGGAGAGGTCGAACCAGCACTTTGTTTGATAGCGTTCATCATCAATTCCTTGGCCATCAGTGACTGTTTGTAGCTCTAGCACATGTTCATGGCCGGCTTATTCAACAAATTCGCGCTATATTCTCATACCTATCTTTTCGACGTTTTTGAAACCTCGTTCAAAACATTAAAACCTGGCAACAGGAGCAACCGACTATTCAACAGTGTTTGTTGTGTGGCTTTATCATCTATAATCACGTGTGAATATTTCGGCGCAGCTTTTTCTATGAAAGGGATATCTTCCACAAGATTAACTGGACGCACAGTTACAGAACAACTGACGAAGCTGTAATGCCGAAACACGTGTCCTGCATTGCAGAGGTGCCATGACAGATATTATTGATGGCCCAAAACATATTAGCAGATTATACTGTTTTGAGCGAGGTTTTAAAAAACAATCAAAACGAAAGGTATGACTATACATGTTTCCCCAGCCACGAGCCATCGACTGTACAAACTGGTCTTTGGGGATTTTATCATCTAGCGGTACGTGCTTCGGTTCCTCTATATAGAGGATATCGCCCCGCGGAACTAATTGAACAAAAAGGCACCTTTTAACTGACGAGGCCGTAATGCCAAAAGACGTGTCTTGCATTATAGAATCGCCGTAACAGACCTTTTGAAAAATTTCATGTTAGTGCCATGAAGGCAAAGAACTAAAAAACCACCAATAAACTCATGTCTCCAGCAACACTCGAGTGGATACGCAACTGTGGAATCGCACGAGTTGCAAAGGCGAGCGGCAAAAACGAAAGAGCAATTTCAACGTCAGCCGAACCTTCACCAAAGATCACATTAGATAATTGTCCTACAAACTAAAACGGGACAGTTACAGCTTTCAGAAAGAGTACAGATTGCCAAGAATCATTTGCTATCAGACTCGCCAGTGATTATGCAAATTACTGTTCTTTGTTTGACAAATTTGACGTCCTTGTGATTCTATATGTTCGCGAAAGCTGACGTATTGGTAATTTCATTTGACTTCAGAATCTGAAAAAGTCACATCGTCGTGCAATCTAACTCAGTCAAATACTTTCATAACATTAGAAAGTAAAACTCAATACGTGAATCTTCAAAGATAATCAAATAATAGTAATATACAGAATAGCATTCATAAATATAAATTGAACATGAAAATGAAAGGAATTCGATGTAAAAGATTTTATCTGCTGAATCATTCACGTGTTTGACTGAGTAGATAGCGCGTCAGTGACCCTCTCACGCTCTGAAGAAGGCAAAACAGCTGAGACGTCAGCCAATGTGAATACAATTCGAAATGACAAGCTCATATCTGGTCTTCAGAAAATCGTAAACCTTACGCAAATGGTTTCGTATTTCTTGATGAGCGGACACCACGTTGTTGACAATAAAATTCATTCAGTGCAGCAATAAGTATAGCTAACGTTTTGGCGGCTCCACCTTCGGAAGCGTGTTGTTGTCTACGACCCACCAGTTATCGATGGAGAACACCCACGCTAAGTCTTGCTCAAGTGTATGTGCAAAAATGTTATTCATCTACTGGCTTAATATAATAGCCAAATAAATCTAGAATAGCCTAAGTTGAGTTGTGAGTCTTATAAAACAAGACAGAAACTATTCAGAACTATACTATGTATGTAATAGAGCTTGCATTAATATGATCCGATGAAGATAAAGTGGAATGAGAGTTGCGTTGGATTCAATAGCGCCTCTGGTGTCACCGTTAACGGTAGGGTTATGACTATGGCTCAAAGCACTAAGGCAGTCAGAGGACAAGAACATGGACAGATCAAAGGCATAAGCTGATATTTGGTTTAATTGATTTTATGATAACTATGCTGTCGAATTGGTTCTAATTCTGCATTATTGTATTAATACTCTAACATGTGCTTTATGTTGTTTTATGCATGAGCAGTTCTGTCAGTTGGCTCCATGCCAAATGCTCAAAATGTTTTTGCATATCTGAATCTCGAGTTAGTTATGATTTGGTGATCTTTTGCACCATGTGATTTGGATGTTTCGTGTCTGCATCCCAGAGGATGGAAATATTCTACCTCCATTTGCATGAGATAACCGTACCTTTACATCTCCTTCACAACTCTAGTTCTTCTAACAAATTTTACCAATGATAAAATAATTACGAATTTGTTCAACTAGTGTGTCGCGACTCAGTTCGGTTAGCCGACTCGACAGACGGCACAGCTGACCTACTGAACTAACTGCATTATTTCTGATACATTGGCCCAACTGCTACAATTCTGGTGTATTGGGTTAACGATATATTTCTAATCAATCAGATTTTTTTCTATTTGGCCGCATTTAGCGGTGGCATGATGCTGTAAATGTGCAAAGTGATAAAGAGTGATGTGCAAAACTTTTGAGTTAATTGGGATTCGAACTCATATTACGTCTATCCAAGGTGCGTGCTGAGCCGTTGCACTATCGACATCCGTTTTTGACACCACTCTATTTACGCTACAACGCGTCTATCTGTCAGCGACCAACCGTCAACGGTCTGACATGGCTGGTCGCTATCGACAATGAACACACTGGTGCTGGTAGATATTGGGTATCGATAACCAATCACAAATCTTTCAATCAGACTCACCACTGGGTATATTATAATATCATACCCCAGCTAAAGGCTGTCAAATAAGAAGAATTTTAGTTGATTATCGATACACATTACCTGCCAGCATCAATGGGTTCAGTGTTGATATTAACCATCCATGCATGACAGTTGACGTTTGGCCGCTGACAGACGCGTTATAGCGTAGAAAGAGCGGTGTTAAAAACGGGCGTCGATAGTGTAATGGTTCAACACGCGTCCACGGATAGGGTGAAATGTGGGTTCCAATCCGACTTGACGCAAAAGTTTTCGCACATAGCTCGCGTATGAGAGAACTGATTTGAAGTTCCTACTCACGTCAAGGATCGAGAATCGAAGGGGCCGTTCTATATGCCAGGATGTCGAAAATAAAGTGGGCCGAACATGTGATGTGCTTCAACGACGACCAATGGACCAGAGCCGTTACCGACTGGATTCCTCGCTATATCAAAAGCTCTATAGGAGGACCACCAACCCGATAGTCCGTGTTCTTCAAGAAAAAGTAGAAGAAATATATGATGCTCACGATTCTTTAGAGAGAGGATGACCCACTAGAGTACTCTTGCACAAGATAGGGGAAAATGGAAGTGTTGCTGGTGCCCGCTCTAGTCACTTGACGACAACTGGACGACATGTGATACAGGTGTATTACTTGTACACCGTGTGCAAAAACTTCCGTCGTCGACTCCTCTATGTACGGGGTGGATCCCCGGGGAACTGACTAAACGAAAAGGCACCGTGCAGCTGTCACGGCTGCAATGCTCGAACACGTGTATTGCACTGCATGTGTCCAAAACAGACCATATGCGTGGCTCAAAAATAACTACCAGACATATTGAAATTTAAGCATCGTTTCAAAAAGCGCTCAAAGCGAAAGGGACAATCTGATAATCCGATGCCTTTTTGAAACCTTTTAGAAGTTTTAATATGATACTTATGTTGTGCTAGATACGTGTTTCACCATTGCAGTTTCATCATTCATATGGTACCGGACCTCATAAAAGGCTCAAAAGATGTTATCAAATCATCAGATTGTTACTGTTCTAAATGAGGTATATATAAACAGTTGGAAGTTAATGTATGATTCATTCTACCAGCCATGAGCTCGACTATTCGTCACTGCTATGTCGGCTGAATTGATCACTCGATATGCGGTGTTAAGTAATTCAGCGTCCATTCCTTTATAAATAGAATATATCTCTCTGCAGGAGATTGGGTGAACACACAGGCACCGTGCTACTGATGAGTCTGTAATGGCGAAATACGTGTCTAGCTCAGTATAAGTGCTATACCAGACCTGAAAAGGTAAAAAAAATGTTACTAGATTATCACATTCCTACTGGTTTGAGCAAGATCTATATGAACAGTCGAAAGTAAAGCTATAAAAAGGACCACGACACAGATCCACCGTAAACTCTTGTTTTGCTTCAAGGTCTTATCATCTCCTACGTTCCTTGAAGCATCAAGTGAGAAAGATAGAGTTCAAAGACTCAAAAGTAACCTCTTCGACCTCTTTGATGGCCAACCTAATTCTTTTTGGAAAGAATGCATTCAGTCTTTGTCCGGAAAATCGCTGCATATCACTGATCAAAATTATGCATATATTGTTGGCAGATTGGTTTCTATAAACAATCAAAAAGTGCCGAAATTTGAAAATTATGGCACAATACAATTCCTTGAATGGAAATAAAAAGAGCACTGCGATAAAGCCGATAATCACCGCTGATACCTTCGTCTACAATAAAGATTTTGGCGATTGCACATTCAGTCTTTCACAATACTGAAGCTTCAAGCTGGTCATAAGACAAAAACATAGATAGACTGCTGGCTTAAGCAAAAATTTTGTATGATTCTTCTCTAGTGTACAGAATAAGATGTGGATTGAGGGGTAATGAATGCAAGTAATCGTTTTGCAAGCGTTCTAAAGTTCGTTTGGTTCTTCTCGGTTCTTCGGAAACAGATGAAGAAAAGATCTATCTGGACAAGGACTTTCCATCGCACTTTGATATTCATTCGTGAGCTTGAATCTCTGGCCAGTACACTAGGTAAGCGTCTTCTGAAAAGACTTTTCGGTACTGTTATATTATAGCCGGGGCCAACTGAGGCCTTCGGTAAGCACGTATTTTGTGCTTTTGCAAAATGTTTGTATAGTTTATCGATAGCCCAATTCAAGTAAATTTCAGTGGCGTGTTTATTTTTCAGCTAGCTTGTTTTTGACGCTACACCAATCAAAATAAGATTTTGAGTCAAAATAAGATCAAAATAAGAATAAGAAACACGTGTATCGGGCTCTATAAGTCAGCCCTCATTAACAGACCACTGACATGCGTGGCTCAAATAATGATTACCAGGCATATTGAAATTTGAGCTGTGGTCTTAAGAAAACACTCGAAACAAAAGATATAAAATAAGATTTTGTTTTTCATTCGAAGACTTCTCACTGGATAGAAGTTTTGTTGCAATGAACTTTTGATTTATAGATAAAGAAAATTCTTCCGATTATAGTGGTATATTTGTCTTTCAGAAAGGACTTCTTCGAGCTATGTAACGAACAAAAGAATACTGGGTTTCACACTCAATGAGCACTTCTAGTTGCTTAGGGTGGGCGCGCAGCTGTAATACCAAAGAGCAAACACATCTTCTTACTCAGAAAGATTTGTTCTAATTAATGGTTAAAATTCCGTTATGAAAAAAACTTTATCAGGCGAAAAGTTTTTTAATGTGAACCAAATCTCATTTTGATTGGTATGACGTTAAAAGCAAGCATTATGAGAAATAAAATATAAATTCAAAATCCACTTGATTTAAGCTATCAGATAATCATACATTCGCCAGATAAGAGCAAAGAATGCGCCTCCAACGAAAGCCTCAAGTGGTGCCGCCATAATAGAACAGTACCAGATTTCTTATAACTGTTCAGCAAAAGGAAAACAATTGTGTTTAACAAACGCGTTTTCCTCGCAGGATAGAGCTCTTCATCTATCCTACTATTAGCCATTCGATAGCATATGAGTCGATGATTCCAACGCTGTGCTTGATCTCTGGAAAGACGGTTCAATGCAATGTATCAGGGAAAACTGTATCTAATGGCTGTAAATTCGATGCGACGTCCCACTAGCGATCGTTGGAAATATGTTGACTCGTCACATTAGGAGTGCGATTTTCGTTATTCAATTGAGAATTTTTCTCCGCTTCTGAAGAAACTTCGGATAGAACGTGCGGTGTATGAAAGGAAGGTGATAAGCAAGATGCTGGTCCGATTTTCTGCCTCAACTCTCCCATAATCAATCGAAGAACGTTCTAGGGATCACCTTGCCTCGGATGCTTTTAAGAATGCAAGTTGATTCATCCTGATCACTCTTCTAAGACATTTAGAAAGAATATGAAATTTTTGATCAGCAGCAAAACGGCAGTGGATTATTCAAGATTTTACAAAGAATGAATGCGAGCTAACGATTCGAGCGCACGACTTGTCGAGATCCGCACAGTAAACTGTAATAACGAGTCTTGTTGACTAAAGTTAGTACACAACCATTGTGTCACGCACATTTGACATCACCTCGTGCATAGCATAAATGTCCGATTAGATTCTTTCGTTCGGTGCCTTACGCACACTATAGTGAGTGTAGATACATCGATTACCAGCCTTCAGAGCTCGACATTGCTCACTGCAGTATCGGGAGATTTTATCAGTCGACACGCGATAATTGAGATAATTCGTCGTCGATTACTTCAAAAATAGAAGTGTATCCCCTGTAAGGGATTGGCTAAACCGAGGGCACCGTGCTAATGATGAGCTTGGAAAGGCCAAACGACCGTCTAGTATTGTACAAGTGCCTCATAAAGGGCTCAAAACATATACTCAATATCCAAAAAAAAGCATGAGATGATGTCAATAAGGGCAAGTTAGCTCCTCAAAGTAGGTTCTTTGAATACTCGTCTTTTAGTTGCGCTAATATTCGAGCAAATTATCTACAAACCTTCTCCGACCGTAGGCACTGGATCGCAGTGTTTTTAGAGAAACAATTATTCATCATTGCATAATATGGAATCATTGAAGGACAGCAAATGGAAATATCTTTTTTGGTGCTAAAATGAATAGCTTCTCTAAGTGTAACATTGACTGTATAGTGTCGTTCAAGACGTCAGTTTCACAACATTCCACTACTTCAAAAAATTATCAAAGCAAATTATTACATTTTCCAAGAAATATTCAATCAATATCTGTGCCTTACACGAAATTGTTTTGATTCCATTCTGTACACTGTGGAAACACGTTGACGGGCTTTTCACAGGTTCAGACAGAAACACGCGAAATGTTTGAGTTCAATCTGTGCAGTCTAGGACGACGTTGACATGGATTTCACAAGTATTAACAGGAACACACGCGAGATTTTGAAGGCAAGTTTTGATCAGTATAAAAGACATCAGCAACCCACCATTTACATATAGAGATGTCGACCTCGACTTCTACAATGTATGGACACCACAAGCGATTGATCACCCAAGTCGCAGTTGTTTGCATGGTGAGCGAAAATTTTTTAATTTCATTGTCGTTTCAACATTTATAGGAATGTGACATTCGAGAAAAAATATTCTGATTACTATTTAATACGAACAGTATTTACATCTATAGTGTGGATTCATGCACTTCTGTACCAGACCATTTCCTTTGCACCAATCATCCACGAAAGTTTCCGGACTTTTTGTATGCGTTTCGCTACTGGCTGAGCTTTCATGACCTCTACATGATTGTCATAAAGTAACGGTTCATATTCGATCGTTAAACTAGCTAGGATGAAGCATTCCCACTTGAATTGCGAAAAGCGAACTGTTCTCGAACAAGTCCGATGCTGACCTCCCGTATGCGAAGAAAAGAGCAAATTGGTGAGACCGGGAAGGGGTTGAACCAACATGATGCTCGCTATAATCGGCATCACTACGTCGCAACCGAGGGCTACCTATGCTCATGTAGAACTTTTCTCATAAAAGCTTACGATCTAATTCCAGTAGTCAGTAGCTGATTTGAAGTGAAGGTTGCGCGCAACTCAACATTAGGTAATAAAAAAGTTCCAATAACTTCACAGACTGTTGGGTGTGGTCATATCAATTGTGAATACGGTTTTTTCTAATTATAAGGGGACAAACTGACCGACCTCATTCAATGGGAATGAAGTTTTCATAGAATGTTAGTAACCACCAAAAAGCTTAGATTTCTGACAACAGTCCCGCGACTCCTATTTTCGAAAAGACCATTTTATAATGCTGTAAAATCCACACAAAACGTATCAGACGCGCATATTTCTCATCGAACAGAGTTCTTTTTTGGATTCTTGATGGAGATTCGATAGCGTAATCGTTTCAGATTTCAAAGTTGTGCTTATATCCTCGGAAGACCTTGTCACTGAATTGCGGCATATAAAATAAGTTGAATTACCATATGCAATCAAGGGAGTCTTAGTTCAATTCACGTGCGGCTAGCTGAGGCAGGCACGTGCGCTGGCGCGATGATCGATGGGCCTTGCACCGGTATTACGACATCGCTCCAGTGACGGTCTTTTCAAGATATATACACAGCGTTGGGATCAGAAACAATTACGCTATCGGGTGATTACTAATAAGCCAAGGAAAGGGCAAAAATATGCGCGTGAGCAACGCAAAAAATTTCCTTCTGTAGCAACATTAAAAGAGAGGCTCTTTGAAAACCAGTGAAACAGAGCGGTAGCCTAAAGTCTCAGCTTTCAAGTGGTTATTAACGCTTCTATGAAAACCTTTTCTCTAGTGAGTGAAGTCGCTTTTTCATTTGTCTCATTATAAGAAGGAACCGCGAATAATCCAGTAAACTACGGCAATAACAGCGCTGGCGAGATGGTTTTTTATGATATAAACTTTTTTCCTATACAGACGGTAAGGAGATTATAGAAAGGCCGCGCTTTTCATAATGTGGCTCCGAAAACAGTCAACTGGGCTGCTTATGTAGAAGGGTTTACTCCTTGGTCAGCATCGCCCATAGGATTGCATTCTCTTCGAAGCTATCACACGCATTCTAGGTGTCGATAGAGAACACCACAAGACGAATGGTGGATTCGACAAAACTTGATTATCCTGGACAGCGCGGATCCACTACGTTTTCCACTTTTCAGTGAGCTGAAATTTCTCATATACTGGCTCGAGTAAGATGTTTGAGACTTTTCCGTTTGTAATAAGTGTGACAGCCAATCTTCCTCACAGTCATACTTATGCTCAGGAGAAGACACATAACATGCCAGCAATGGCTGACAGGGAAGTCAAGAGCGAGTATCACGACCATCTGATTGCCTAGGACGTGGACGGATTCAAAGGATGAACTTCCTATTTCTGCTTCGCCATTTTGGCACACTTCCCTTTCTACACGTCAAATTGACCAGAAACGAGTCAGCTATATCATCCGGTCTGCAAGTGTAGAGCGCAGCAAGTACAGTTGGATATAAGAGAGCTTAAGACTGTGAGAAATTGGGTCTCATTCTTTGGTCATACAAAACAACGACATGCACCATTAAGAAGGACGAGTACAACGCTGCTAAATGCTAAAGCCATTCGAGACTGCTTAAATCGCAGTAGAGTAAGCTAACACCTAATTTTATACTGCATAGAATTCCTCTATAGATGACCTGTGCATGCAATCAAGAATGTTATGGAGCACAAAGTCATCAGTTCGATTGTGTTGAGTCTTGAAGGATCCACACATTCAATCCTGTTCACGACACTAGAGAAAAAGTCGTTTCTTCGAACATACGGTAGGTGATGTACAGACAGCGATGACGTTCAAAACGAGTTTGGACAAAATTTTCAATTTATCTAAACTGTTAGTAACTTGGATCGGACGATTGCGACTGAAATGGTGTGGATCAACGTCGGTTTCGACCTTCTCCGTTACTCACTCCCTAACGCCAAGCTATGAGGAAGAGAAAGTTGAGGGGTTTGATATTGACGCAGTAGCAATATTCGGGAAAGACCATACATTCATCAAGGTTATCAGTAGAGATTTTGAAGAAAAAGGTTGGACCTAAGGGACAGCTTGAGGATTGTTAAAATGGAACAAACGGACTAGAATGGATGGATAAGCTGAAAGACTATCCTTATGGAGGTGGCTAGAATCTGTGCAAATTCGAAGTTTTGGAAACTCCATTCTTAATGGTGGCCGTGGGAATCTTTGAATAAAGACGAAATAGACCACATCTTTACAAATTAATGGTTGTTTCTAACCGATGTCGCTGTTGCTACAAAATTGTTCAGTACATCGGAAAAACGTTCTTCGTCTGCAGCTCCATTTTTCGCGAAAACGAGACAAAGCCGCTAAGAACAAGAAACAAGCTTCATGAGTACCATAAAGTGGAAATCATTCGAATTATTAGGCGCCCTTGAGAAAAAAACGTCACTAAAATTATCAACGAGCAATGCGACCGGTTCATCCCACGTTGAGATTATGAGGGCCGAAACTCCAAATATCATCGAGAGAGGTGTGCCTCCACAATCGGTCAAGCTGATAAGACATCGTGGAATCAAGCGAATCACAGGGAATGGACAACTCACGTCCAGTCTTGGAAAGAGTTGCAGAGAGGTGATAAAGGAAGAACGCAAAGAAAGGAGAGCATTTACTATGGTTGAAATTACAGAAGCTGGAATGAGCATTTAGAACTCTCGTTGAAGCTGCGCCATTCACAAAAACCATGACGATTGTGCTTTCACGTCTTGACAGAATAGTTGCAGTTTCTAAAAAATCAATAAGAAGAATCGTCCACACTTATTGA
>JAHQIW010000005.1:0-27333 GCA_019055375.1 Parelaphostrongylus tenuis | reverse complement strand
TCGTCTACGGACAGTCTACGATGCGTTAGGTGTTAACCACCTTTATTACATTTTTTCTCTCCATGATCTTGTATCTGATCTAATTCTTTGGAACGTGAAAAACTAAGTGAGCAAGCTATTCTAGAGCTGTTATTAGATTTCTTTTACGGAAGTGTTGATAGTAAGCGCTCACCTTCTTTGGAGTAAAGTCTTTAACATAGGAAATTCGCATTGGTTATTATTCGCTTCGAATGTTTGAGTAACGGAATTTCTTTATGTTAATGAAGTTTGTGTTCTTCAAAATACCTTCGTCGTTACGTTCGCTTTCCGCCTAATCATCGCTGTAGTAGCTTTTTTGTACCTCGTCGCGAAAACTACTTGGTGATTCATTTTTGGATGTATTAGGACTTAAATTCCCGCATAGAAGAGATTTTTCATCCCTTTTATCACTTTTTTTAGAGATATCAAGTTTAAAAGTGCTCTGTGAATGACATGTTTTGATGAAAAGGTGAGTGAACCACAGCGGAAATATGAGAACTTGTGTACAATGCGATGATTGATTAGTGTCTGCAACGTCGATCAATCATATTTTGATACAACTATACGTTGATGTTCCATCCACAGTTTCAACAAAGCGTTTCATATCATGCATAACATTAGT
Source organism: Parelaphostrongylus tenuis (assembly GCA_019055375.1). Taxonomy (NCBI): domain Eukaryota; kingdom Metazoa; phylum Nematoda; class Chromadorea; order Rhabditida; family Metastrongylidae; genus Parelaphostrongylus; species Parelaphostrongylus tenuis. The sequence goes on along the minus strand of JAHQIW010000005.1, from coordinate 26,693 downwards.
AGTACGCTTTGTTTGCTCTATTGATTATTTATCCTTATAATTAGCTTCTTCTTTTCCTACTTGTTGTTCAATACGGAAAAATTCGTACTAACGACTAGACGCTCTTTTTCTCATTTATGCGCTTTCTTTCGCTTGCTCCGAGTCGATTGTTTCTGACAGAATTCTTTCATTGTTGGGCAGTGTCTTAAATAAGTCTGGACACATACGAACGTGTATCTAGGTGCCATTCTTGGAAACTAACATAAAATATACAGCCTGCAGTTAATGTTCATTTTGCTGCGTTGAAGCTCATTCATAGTCAATGGAGCGCAGTGGTATTAAAGTACCGTGCGACGTTGACGTGGTCGATGAGTTCGATCTGGTGCTCAGAGCTTACCAGACCTTTCATCCATCAGCAGCATTGACTTCATTCATTGGTAGGCCACCACGAGTCATTGTAAAGGCCAGATATGTATTCACTCATCTGAGACGATGCTTGATGAAGTCGAATACATGACACATCTCTCAGGAATTCGACGCCGAGAGCTTCATCCTCTTATAGTTAACAGTTAAAAACTGAATAGCTTATTTTTTCTAAGTAGGCATTCTTTCCAGTTTTCTATCCACGCAGACATTTGCCAGTCTTAGACTATCGGAAATAAGTTTACCGCCTCACAGCTGAATTTCTTCCGAATCAGTAACAATCATAACTAGAAAAACCTGCTTTCTCGGTGTGATTCTTAAACTTATACTGTCATACAAACTTACGTCGGTAATTGATGTGAGGTTATCAGTGTGTATTACTAATGTACAATATCTGGAACTTCACTAACTTCAAGCCTTTTAGAGCCTAGTCATATTATTACGTAACCTTTTACTATATATCAACGAAATTTTAGTGTCCAAGCACACATTAGTTCGTTAAGAGTAGTGGGCGTTTTTTTTTTGTTTTTGTTTTTGTTTTTTTTTTTTTTGAAGCGACGTAGTTTTACTCTACATTAGACATCGCGGTGAGATCTGAATCCTATTAAGTCCCAAATCTAAGTCGTAAGTAGTACAGATATCTAGTTCAACTTATTCTTGAATGAACCTCCATGTGATTCTGATATTCAAGCAATAGAGTCTTTGTTTTTGTAAATACTGTGAATTTTGGTAGGTATTGCAACGTAATTAATTTTCGCTACAATAAGCCTCTATAGGAGTCATGATGTAGTTGCGACATTTTTACAATCGGTAAAACACCCAAAGGTTCCATTTTTATCTCCGGCAATCTATTTTGGTATGCAGAAGTTTTATCCTGATCTTATAATTGTTCGGTAGCTTATACAATACAGATGTTGTGGCGTTTGTCGTCTATGATAAAGTGTCATCAAAACTTTTCGCTTAGTTTCTCATTTTCGGCGAGGGTTTGTTGCAGTCGAAGAGGAAGGCCACCGAAGACGCGTAGAAAATGCTTGTATCTCAAAGCGCTGGCTTAACATGCAGTGTGGAAAATCATTTTCGATTAGCACTTTTTTTGAAATTTCATTCACTATAGTGATTTTTGGATATCGTATGGAATGGAAGGATATTGAAACCACAGAGCATACATTGCAATAGTATTTGCAAAATTTATAAAGCTTTATCAAAGGTCGACAACGTTGTGATTGCATAGTAGACAAGTGTTCTTCAGCTCACATGAATTGTGTACGCACCGAAAGCATTGAATGGTGAATTGAAGAATTTGGCGTACATAGAATGAGAAAAGGGCAGATGTTGTTCTACAACGCAGAGAAATACCGATTTTTAACGGAAATGGTAATGAGAAGAGTCAGAGCTATATAAAAGCTGCCATGATATCTATGGGAGTCAAAGTGAAGAAAACGAAAAGGCGTCGTTGTGAGTGTTGTTAAACTCTCACCAAGCTTTTCTATCGCAATGGAAGGCGATACCTTCTAAGCTGTACCACTTGCTGGCTTTTTTTTTTGAGAAATGACGATGGCTTCTGATAACCAACTTCATTAGTTGTAAACATGACAAGATCGTAGAGATGACTTTCCTGTATTGCTGTATTGCTATAAGTGTGTGTCTTGCTATCTGTTGTGTGTCATTAACCGATTGACTTCCGCTGACCATAACTTAGCGTGTCCTCTAGCGTGGGAACGACTTCATTTCCTCTGCTCTGACTAGTCGCCGACACAATACTACTTCTCGTTACAAGAACCGCAGCTAAATTTTGAACTGGGTCTTACGACGAAAGGCAGCTTTGTAGGGGGCGACTTATCAGAGCAGAAGAGGTGGAGTCGTTTCCACGCTGGCGGATATGCTCAGTTAGGGTCCGCGAAGTCAACCCGTTAAAGTTCACACACTAAGAAATATTACCGCCAGCATTTGAAAGTGTTTTACATCGTATGCGTCTATTTCTATTTCTTTTTACTAAGCTCTTGCGCTCTATTCGGCAACTATGATTCATGAAAACAAATTTAACTGAGATATCCCAATCATGTAGAGTGATATGTAAAACTTCTAAGTCATTAGGACTCGAACTCGCGTTGTATCGTAAAAAGAGTGATGGTTAACAGACGTCGGTAGTGCAGCGGGTTGGAGCACGCGCCTCTGGATAGGATGGAATACGGGTTTGAGTTCCGCCTGACAAAAGTTTTGCACATCACTCTACATCACTGGTTGTATCTATAGCATCATGTCACTGCTAAAAGCTATCAAATAAGAAGAACTCTGTTTAACTCTGAGATATTTCTTACTGATAAATTCGTTCGATAAGCAGTTTTGTGCCCATTTCCAGATACACGATACGCTTGTCCCACCAACGGTTAGCACAACATCTGTTTTCTAAAATCAATTGACTGATCACAAGACTTGATGAAAAATAATTCTGTATGTTAAAAGAAACCACCGTATAGGGAGTGATTTTTACAGAACTGTTGTCGGCCATTTTGAAAACTTCGAAATGAGTCCTTTGAAGGCTATTTGTTGCCAGACTATTTGGAATTGATCTCACTTTACTAAGACATGCATTTATGTTGGAAAAAAGCATTTGTGGTATGTGGGCCCTTTTTAAAGTGTCTCCCAAGTAGATAGCTTGATTTGTTTCGACTTCTCAGTCAAAGAAAGTGGACGCAGATTTGCTTGCATATTAGTGACATCTATTTCGAACATTGCAAAAGTCCCGAGAGACCTCGTATAACTTGCACAATCGTCGGCGGGATTTTTCAGCTTCTTGGATGGTGTAATCGGTAGAACTTTCAATGTTTTAGCTTTTTGAGTCGTGTCACAGATTCAGTGAATGGATATTCACTGCTTGTGCTCTTTTTTTTTATTTATTATCACGCAAACTTTGATTTTGTTCGGCTGACATGGGACAATGTGATGTCTGTCAGATAATGTCCTTATCCGTTGTAGTATAAAGACGAAAGTAGATTATAGGGCTTCTAGTTTTGTTGACAAACGGATGATTTTGTTGTCCATAGTTTCTTGCACTTTCGCCAATATCACGGTATGTGTCATTGTTTTCGAAGCGCAAAAGCGCAATGCTAATCAACAACTTGGCTTTATCTAATCAGTTATAAAGTTTTGACCATAATAGTAAGCCGTTTACTCTAAGTTTAAAATCTGTTTTAAGAGAAAGCTCTTCTTGTGTTCATGTGTACCATGCCAGTTAACCATTATGTTTCTATGCTATTGTTAGGAGTCCCACACAGAACCAAAATTCGAGCTTTTGTTCTCTGATTTATGCGAAAATGTTATTATTCGAGCGATCAGTATTACCGTATAATCAGGGCGAATTATTAAGGATATCTACTGGTTTGCATTATAATTTCTTGTTTTAATATTTCTCATAGAGAATGATGCGTTTCAGCATGTTGCATCTATATAATAATTAATTGAGATTATTATGTAGGCGAAAAGCTGGTTCAGCTCCCGTTTGAGGTTAATTTTTTGCTCACCACTCAATTCTCTTAGGTGTATTTCGTTCATCATAACACTGCGAGAAAACAGTGAAAAACATTTGTTTTTTTTTGAGTATTTATTGCGATTGTTTTCCATTTTTTATTACTGGAAATCTATTGACAATAATTCATCTAGAGTAAAATCGGAGTGTGTGAGACGATGAGGTCGCTGTTACTAATTTATGACCGTGAGGTACTTACTGATTAGAGATGTTGACACGATTACGACTTGCCATCCTGGTCTGTTAGTAGTCTTCATAATTTACGTTTCTGAGTCACTGCTATTTGATTTCTATCGCTTTATGAGATTTTTTGTAGTTTGTCGGTACTTGTTCGAAACTACTCTGCAAAATTCATCTATGTTTTACATGGCCCTATATTACATGTTGTGCGCATTCCATCACTTTTTGAATTCGATTCTTTTCCTCACATTCACCTTTTATGAACGTCCACGGGTTTAACTTGTAGGTATGGCTGCTTTTTGAGGAGCTTCGATATTTTTATGATTGTCGTTGAATACTACTCGAATGAATCCCCTCTGAAATGAAATCTAAAAGTTTATTTGCTAAGCCGTTTCAGATCTCCCTTCCAAACAACTGCCAGCTTTGTGAGTTCCACTTCACGAGTTGGTCTCAGAAGTGCTTAATGAAGCGTTCGCAGAGTGCAGTTTTTGAGCAAAGGAAGGCGCACAAAATACGGAGTTGAAAGATGAACATCGAAGTCGATCAGTGGTCGCAGAAGTTTCTTAGATTCATACCTTTCGTTTCTAGTGTCTTTTTAAAACACACTCAGATTTCAATATGCCTAATAAACAATCTTTTTAGCCATGCATGTGGTCTGCTAGGGACACTTGTACAGCCCAGTACACGTGTTTCGGCTTTGACTGTCTCGTCTAAGTGCCCATAACACACCACATGCGTTGCTCAGAAAATCATTATCAATCATATTGAAATTTGAGCGTGTTCTTAAAAAAACACTCGAAACGAATGGCATGATGTATTTGGTGATACCAGTCAAGAGCAATCAAGTTTACAACACTGCCCATTCAGTGATATTTTCGCTTAATGGATGGTGTAAATGTCTGCGCCTTATTCATGTAGAGGGGGAGGGGGTCCTTCGTGAGGATTGGATCAAAGACAAAAGGCCTACTCAACTGACGGGGCTGTCAAGGCCGAAACGCGTGTATTGGGCTGTACAAGTGCTCATAACAGACCACTTGCGTGGCTCAAAGATTAATTATCAGGCATATTTCTTAAATTCTATTTATGGCTTTTTTGATGGAGTGGACCGCAGTCTAGGCTCCGTGAGGTTCATCTCAAACTCTTTATCTGTTTTACTTTGACACTTATTTGCTTTGTTCTTATTTTGTTTTACTTTGAGGGACGTCTATGATGGCAGTCCCGGTTGAATTACTTGGTAATGAGGTAAAACTGTGCTTCTCCTCGCGCTCTTGTGCATCTTATGTGACAGAATGCACTCAAATGATTTTTCCCTTTGTGGAGCCTTTGTTTTGCGAAAGTGCTAGCTATTTCATAAATCAACATAGTACTAGCGGACAATGGATTGCTTGCTGAGGAGCACATAATCTAGTAGGCCGATTCGAGCTTCTTCTTCTTCAACCATAATCGTCAGCTGCGGCAAGTTAAATTTCATCCAAGCTTTTTCACATCTTGAGATACTCGAAAAGTAACTTACAAAACCAAGAAGAGACTTTTACTTTAGTTATCTTCCTCATACTACCGTCTTCCCAGCGTCTCTTTCATTTGTTCGTTGTCTTACAAGCGCAGTATATTCAGATTGTCGGTTTCATGAACAGCTTCGGGCGCAACTGGATGCTCTTTATCCTCCACAAGGATTTGGATGGAATTTCGTTGAGCGTGATCACTTCTGTAACAATCATCATCACAGGCAGCTGCTGAACTTTTTTCGTAGAAGGAAAGTGCGTTGACTCGGAATCTTCCTGCAGGGCAATAATTGTTGTCACAGTAGCAAATGGTGTAGCTAAACGGCCTTATGAGAGCGATATAAGAGGTCGAATTCTACCGGAACGACAAGATTAGGGTCGTCATTCTCCATGAAATTTGTTTGTGTTTTATTCCATTCTACTATATCATATAAAGCTATATATTAAATATATAAGTAAAACTATACGAATCATATTTAATGATCATTAACAACAGATTACCAATTTGCAGTGTTTGGCAACCAACCTTTTGTTAAGGTATGATTATCTATTGTTCCAGTGCAGATGATTTTTGAAACCAAATATCTTTATATTCGAATGTTTTTTTAGAACTTCGCATATTTTGAGCCTTTTACGAGGTCTGTTATGGCACTTATAAAGTGCTAAACCGATTTTCAGCCTTCCAACCTCATCATTAACAGTGTGAAGTAATTTTTTCACTTTGCGAGGCAGTATAACATCTTCGACGTCTATTCCTTTATATTTAATGGCTATAATCCCTTACGATGAGCTGAGTGAACCGGCAGGCGCCGTGCTTTTGATGTCGTTAGAGGGCTGAAACACATGACTAGCACTTTATAAGTGCTATAACACACTTCAGGAAACTATATCATTTTTTTAGTGGAATTATCTCTCAGAACATAGGCAATTAGGAGGATGCATTTCTTATTACGAAGTAATGTTTGATTCATCTTGTTACTAATTGTGTACTGTTTTCGGAACATGGCTTGTTTTATCATTCAAAAATTTTTTCTCCGTCTTGAGAGCCTGAGAGGGTCAAACTGTTACGAAATCTACTCAATCAAACTCTACCCCCGTAACCTAAACAGGAAAACTCAGCTTTTCTGCTTAACACTTTCCACTCAGCCCAAAGGAAGCACACGACTGAGGCACGATATTTTTGTCCACTGAAATCGTTTTACCTTCCTCGTGGGACCTGAGAAATGAGGTGCCCACGGGGCTTTTTGCGATAGGCGTGCAATGTTCACTTCTGAGAAATAAAAATGAGAAACAAACAAGGTACAGGTCAGAAAGTGGGTTCATTGATTGGCACATTCAGTGGACTATTCAAATTTGTATTGGCGCTACACTGTCCATACCGACCGGAATGTGTCATTGGAGACCAGTCGTAGAGTCTTGCATGGGTGAGAAATTTGCCTGATGCAAATAATAAATATGGCTCAAGTGTGGGGTGAGGTCACACGTGGTTACAAGTCACTCCTCTCTGCATTAAATTTTGGTTTTTTGAACTTTCTCCAGAATTGTTCAGTAGTTACTGTCATCGTTCAGAATTCATAGCTACACAAAGGATCTGTCATAACCTAGAGAGCTGAATAGGATACACACCTATTAGCAAGCTCTGCTTCTATGGGTTATTTATCCATGAATTTGTTCAGCCGAACATCTTTTTGGTACCTTTCGTACCATTCGTTACAAATGTCGTCATTATTGTGCAGTGTCAAAATATACGAAATTTAATCGAAGCCAGCAACATGCATTGGATTAACCAAGTATCGTTAAAGGCGCTTCATTGCATATCTGGCCAGTGCAATAACTCCTGCGACCTACGGACATATGTAGTCATTCTTCTAGACAAGTGTACTAATTAATAGACCTCAGATCGATAAAAAGCTTGATGAGCGTGAGACCCTAAGATTAAAATAATGAATACGTGTGCATCGCGGTTATGTTTAACCCCTACGCCAAACACGCTTTTCACCTAAACCAATATAATCTCCACTCTAACTTCCTGTTATCTTCTGAATGAAAGTGCACAAATGATAGTCTCCCATTTTCACCAATGATTGCAATTATTATATTCATATTGTGAAAATTTTAACAGGATCGCAGGTTTTTTGTAATATGGCTTTTATTGGCGTATAATCTTTTGATTCTCACACTGAGTGAAACAATTAAAGAATAGATAGACATTTTTGCCAACTTGTGGTAACAATGTTTGTCTGTTTTTTCATCTAACAGGTTAACACTGCACTTTTATCATTTGTCAGTGTATATGCTTATTAACAAAAAATCTTGTTGTCTGTACTGGATATTTCTGCGCGAGAAATTCAGTTGTCACTCATTGAGAGGATTTTAATTAAGATTCGCAAAATTAACCGTTCAGAAATGGATCTATGGATGTATTGTTGCTCCTCGAATCCTTTTTGGGAATTTCGCGGTGAAAAAGGATCATCTGAGCTGGTAGTGGACCTCACACAACAGTCAATAGTTATGATTTGAGGACGAAACTTAGTTGTACAGGCGTGCTTCTTCTAATGGAGGTAGTAACTTGGATGTGAGCGGATGCGATTGTTAGTCGACAGAAGTTTTCTAAATACTTTTTTTTCACTGAAGCGTCTCTATGTGCTTCGTTTGATGTTTGATGTTATCGAATTACCGCTCATTTATACATGTTGAGTTCATGAATAACATGGAAACTTGCAAAATTTACTTTTCAGTAGGCTTTTTTACAAATCAGAATACTTATTTATTACACAAATATTGTGAAAACAAATAATGACGAAATTTGAAATATATGGTCCTTTATGCTTACAACACGTGGTGTTTGAAATGTACAGAAAGGAAAACATGTACTTTTGAATTATAGTGCACTGGTCACAGTCATCAGCATTGTAGAACGGGACCAATGTCAACTATCTGTTCCGATGTGTTAATACCAAAGACAAATTGCTGCACAAAATATTGGTTTTGATTTGTGATTTGAATTATTTAGATATATTGAATGCACGTTTTGCCTGTGATATCTTGTTAGGTTATACTTATTTAGGCCTGTCCACTAATTATATTATCTAAACAATCAAGTCTTGTCGGATGTTGACTCACTCTATAATTTAATATCATATCGTTGATTGTTCACGGACCACAATAATGTGAGAGAGGTCGAAGATCAGTTGTCAAGCATATGCGTGAAATATTTACACGTGGTGGGTAGGGGGGTTAATGTCATTCTATCGGTATTGTGTATTATCGGTCACTCGGACTGAGGTCATGACCTTTCTGTTTCTGTTTCGTCTCAATTACGCATCCCATGAACGCTTCTCATTCATGCATGTATACAGCTAGGTCTTTTTAGTTGTATGAAAATTTTATCGTGCGTATCGATACAGTGAAAAGCTTGTAATTAGTTGAATAAGAAGTGTAAGTCATGTGAAGCTGGACGTCGACGTCACCAAATAATTCTCACGTTGAGATAAGCTGTACAAGCAGTTGATAGGCGTACTACGCAACCCCGTACGTCAGGATTCGGCGAAGTTTCACTGGTACCTTCTCTCCAGAAACAAGCGAAGTAAAATGCCGTGCAATGAATTGTGGTGCTATCCTTGACCTTTGAGGGGTTGGAGTTTACTTAGCGACTCTGCAGTGCAGCTGGGCGGGCAGAGGTTTCCTCTGGTGTCCTTTTAGATCATTAGATGATTGGTGGCAATGCGATGCAGATGACAGATGGACGAGAATCGTATGCGTTATCATCTGTCGCGTCGTATAGCCTTTCCTTGCAAACGTTTTTTTTTTTATTTTCTGTGCCTGACCAGTTTCCCCAGAGTAGGAATTGAAATCTGTGGTTTGTTAGCCATAGATGTAACATTCCAATTTCTTTTGGTTGTAAAAGCGGTTTTTGAAAGTTTTAAAAAAGTCTTTGTTTTGCGAGTGTTCATATAATCGAGTAGTGTTTACGGTAAAACGCCCTGTCCATTGTTGTTCAGCAATACGTAAATATGCTGCAAAACGTACGATTTCGTGAGATATCGAAATGAATTTTGTCAGGATTTAATAATAATTTAGCACTGTTGGTGGCCTACTTTCTTACCGTTTTTCGTTGTCATCGCTGCTGTTTTTGTTCTTTTTGAATTTATCTTAGAGATGAATTTCTAGTTGTCATTCATCAAGTAGACACTTTGAATGCTCAATATCACATTTCCTAAGATGTAAATGAATTATTTACATCAATTGTTAAGACTTGTAATTCGACTTATCACAAAAATCTCTTGGACTTACTACTTGTCCAGACGATTTTAGCAAAGTTTGCGATTCAGTGAAAGTGTTGCTAAAATCCCAAATGTTTGTTGCTTTCAAGAATTCCTCTTGGTTTTTTTTTCTTTTGTTACGATTGCTGGAACACTGGCGTTTCGTGATTGAGAAAATTGGCTATTCTATGGGGGTGGTCGTCGCACAGAATGTAATTAGCCGGGATTGCGCCGTAATGCTTTCGATAAAGTGTAATCAAAGAGCATAGTTTACTTTACCGTAAACAAATGGTAAAATCATGGGTAGGGCTCTCTGTAGGTGTACTTTCGCGAGTCGGACATGTGCAGTGAGTCATAGGGGGATGTTGCGTGCTGAATTTACGTGATGCTCCGCCTCGCTCGCGTCGCATTCTCATTTACTACTTAGCCGTTGGTCGCTTCAACGCTCATCTCGCCTGCTCTACTACTCATTATGTTCAGTCACGCTAACTTAATTAATATCGTGTAGTTTTGACGCAGTTAGATTGATGAAAGCAGATTGGAGCTGGTTGTCTTGAAACTTGTTTTCGCGCCCATTGATGCTATTTTACTTGTTCAGCCCCTTACCACCGCATTCAGGTCTTGTCATCTGAAGGCCTCTATTTCGATCGAAGCTTTGCTTTATAGGCTAGCTTAAGCTGCGATAATGTGCGCTTTCGGATTTCTAGTGTTGCCTGAGTTCAAGATTGAACGTGTTGTGTCTTAATATCGTATAATGCAGTTCAATGTTCGCTACCAGATCACATCGCATGCTTTTGCTGAACGATAACTAGAATTTTGTCGGATTATTCTTTTAGAAGGACCAAGATGCTGGTGGCAATTCACGATAGCTACTGTTGGTTTGACATCGCACTGCATCCACTACTTTTTGTTATACCAGTTTGTGAGTAACCTTGCTGATTCATCTCTGTATTCACTTTCTCTTCAATTTCTATCTTACGCTATATGTATGTTAACCATCAGAAGCGAACGGGCCATGTGCCATGAGTCATCATCCATTGTAGTTAATTCATCGATGAAGTGACCTTGGGCGCAGATGTCACAGATTTTTGAGACTGGTTATAGAAAGGGGAATAACGGCTCAGTGGTATGATTGTTTACTCTATGACCGTCGTTTATCCTTCTTCATTTCCTTATCTCCAATACCTTTTCCAAGTGCAAATATATTTCGATTATTTCAATGAAAATAATATAAATAAGTAAATGTATTATGAAGGGAACTCTATTAAGTTTGCAACTTTCAGTACCTTGATGAATTCTACGAAGTATACGAGTAGTAACAGAGAAGTTTGAATAGTTATAGCACGAAAAAAAATCGAAATTTTATCCATCTCTGGTAATGGTTGTGTCCACGTAACCGAGCTCCATTTGATTTTACCAGAGGGGTTACTGATTTCTGTAAAGGAAATTTACTGTTAATTGTGAACCTTTTGTCCGAAATAGTCTTATTTTTTGAAAGTGCACTAACCTTAGTGTAATAATAGTAGTATAAATATTGCTATACTACTAATAAAGTTAGAATTTCGAAATGATCTCGTAGTATGAGACTGATGATTTTTGGCCGTAAACGTAAACAAGGGGCATCATGTGTGGGTAAAAAAAATTGTATAATGTCATCAGATGACGTCGTCTATGCAAACGTTTTCGTCCTCACTCTTCTCTGTTGTTGTGGTCGATGAACCCGCGGTGAAAGCTAGGTTTTAGCTTAAACGTATCCATTCGTTTTTACTGGTTTATTTACTAGAACACTTACTTACTAGATGAACCAAGTATTATTTTCTAAAAGAATGTAAGCGGATGCTTCTACGTGGAGTTGTGGAATGTTTGGGTCACGACTGGGATTACTGAGATTGACTTTCTTCTTGCACAAGGAAATACGCTGCGTCCCGTTCTAAAGGTGTAATTTGGAAGATCTATCTTAGACTGGTTCACTGGACGAAGCACATTCCGTCACCAACAATTCCACGAGAAAATCACGAGGGAAGAGATTTGATGTAGAAATCGTAATTGTAAGGATGATACACTTTTTGAAATATAAGTGGAAAGCATGAGAAGTGTCCGGTGTTCACAGACATCGGAGTTGGACCGATTTCCTCTTAGTAATTTTTCTGTGTTGATATTGTATTAGTTCATGTTCATTTGTTCTTAGGTGGATCTCCTGAATGATTGTTTAATGGTAACGTCCAATCACAACTCGTTTTGAAGTTTAGCCGAAGCTTAAATCTGCTTATATATGCTTAATCCCTGAAAGTGTTGTGGGACTTGCATCTGAAAAAGTTTTTGCCCCCTGAGATCTGCTCATAAATAAGAATCTTCAAAACAACATTTCCAGGTTTTTGATCTCTGAGTAATTTCATCTGGGGTATAGCACTCGTGTTTGGTTTTCAATCATGGAGAATTTTGCGAATATTTTCTTCAATAACATCTCTATAGCTGGAGCGTTCGAAATAATCCCAGGCGATTGGTTTCATATGAATGCTTCTCTCCTTATTGAATTGACTGTAATTCATCTGATTGCGCAAAGATGTCCCGCTAGAAGCAGTGGAGCGTCAAATGCTAAAGTGTTTGTGTACAGGGATGCTTAGAAAGGACTTCTAATGCTATAAAACTTAGGACTTAGTATAGGAGTGTTCGCGACCGTACAAGCATTGGATGTCCTTGTCCTTTTAATCTTATGTTTCACAGCCTATCAACTCTAAAAACGCATTCCAAACGCTTTACTCTTCTTTTTCATAGCACTAAAAAAATCTACTTCTCCATTTCATACAAAGTTTTTAAAAGGCTCACTTACAGAAGGAAGTTTTCCTTCAAAGTCATCACATCTACTCTGGGGATCCAGGCATATGCATTTGTTTCTTTCCTCGTAATTATCGTTCCGGAGGTTTTCGAACATTTCGCGTATTGTTTCTACTGTTGCTTGAGGATTTCATCTTTTTTTATGAATCTGGTAGAATTGTAGTCGTGTTGAATTCCCTTGTAACCTTGAATATACGAAATAAGGCATTCCCATGTGAATGCAAGAGTGCGTTTGAGAGGGAATGATTTAGCGCATTGATTCCTACTGACCTTCATCACTAACTACTCTAATATCTTGGTTCGCTACGAATGGAATAACATCTGAAAAATGAATACTGATGAAATTTTTTTTTGATTCTCCTTTTTTTCTTCGCAGCAATCTAATTTCTGATTATTCATTCTGATAAACAACATCCTTGTTATATGTTACCATTTATGTCTGCATCTGGCTGCTAGGAGCAATTTAATGGTGACATAATTCAATATTCTATTGCCAATATTATTGTATCGAACTATCAAATTGAAGATAGAGAAGGAATTTATCACATTCGCCTGTAGAGAGGTATTCATTTTTATTTTATGTCGCTCTCTCATCGTCTATTCTCGTGTGCGATCATCTGGCATGTGCTGCTGATCACTCAAAATCACCGAGGTCGAAGCGGCCACGTCGAATGATTTTCGATGACGCCTGGTGTTCGTAGTCGGTTTCGTTTTGGCAAAAAAAATATTTCGATTCACCTAGGATCGAACTGTGCTTACAGAAATTGATTTTGAGAATAAATTTCGAATTTCTTCATCTGTGTTTCGTGAAGTCATGTATCACTTCTGTTTTGACGTCTTCAAATTGAAGAGATTTTGTCGAAAGATTTCAATTTTGCACAATATCTGTAACTGAAATTTTTATCTGTTGGAAAAAAATTTTGAGAGAAGAAAGTGCCCAAATGTTTATTTTTCTTATTTAAACTTAATGTGCATGAACTAAGGTACTGAATTGGAAGGTGAACTCCGAGTTTGGAAAGTCTAATTTTGAAATATTCGTAAACTTTCGATTGAATTCCTGAAAGGTTTATGGCAATGTAATAGCGTTGTCTTGAAGTTTATATATAAATTTAGTGGATGAAAATAGATTATATACTACTTGTAACACTATTTTTAGGGGGATGGGCAAAATGGTTGACGGTGAGTACAATTGTGATTGGCAGCATCGCCTATCTGGGATATTTGGTGACACCGGACTGGCGAGAGATCGTTGACAGCAAGCATTATTATTCAAATTGGAAGGTTTGTTTTGTCATTTATCTTGTTTTTACTGTGTGTTGTAGAAGTGGTTCCTCATTCATTTTGCTCCCACTGTGATACGGATGCAAAAATCGTTTTTGACATGTTGATAAGGTAACAGTTGACTGATAAGTTATCTGCTATGACTGACGTGCAGGTGGCGTGTTGTTATCACTGAACACATTGATTCAGAGTTGAACGATGAGCGATTTCTGGGACAGAAAGTTGTCTGAATAAGCATCTATTAATAAATAAAATTTATGAGGTTATCTTATCACGTACGAATCGCTTCTTCGGTTTTTTGCAAAGGCGCTACTTGCTTATGATAATCACACGGCGGCTAGCTACTCTCCACTGTTAACTCGATGAATCTTTTTTAGTGACGATAATTTACGATAAGTATAGGACTTGAGGGGTTGAAAACACCACTGAACTATAAGAAGGAATCTTGCAATGTGTGTATAAATCATATGTAAGCTACTATCTGGTGTATGTTACTGTGATCCATCACACACATTCCTGTCAGCGTTCGAAAATGTTTTGAATTTTATGATGTGTTTATTGGCTATTTTTTTGCTCACTTTTATACTATGATCTTAATTCGTCATAGCATTTGAATTGAAGTAACATTTGATTATAAGTTGGCTTATCAATTACATAAAATCGTCGTTTTCTTATTAATTTTAAGATGTAGAGTATAACTTCTGTAATTTGATCCCTTCTACATAGCTCTGCTTCCGATAGGTTATCGAATGATTACGAAAAACTCAATAAAATATGGCCACGAAATAGGCTAGCTACGATAAACCGTACATTGCATATCGTCTTGATATCAGTTCTAGGTGTCACGTGAGATCTATATCGACAAATCGTTCTTATGTGATAAAAGCTTCATAATCTTATAAAATTCAAAACAAAATGATTCTAGGAAAATGCAGTCCTTAGGCGATAATGCTATAGTGATGAGTTGAATGTTCATCAATCATGCAGTCATTGCTAGACACTCATGCGCGATCGTTACGTCTTTGTTTACTAAGTTATATTTCAGCTGAGTTGATGAAAACCCAGGATAGGATAGTTCCCTGCTCATTATTGCGAATGTAAACGTGAATGACTTTATCAAAGTGTTCTTAAATGGCCTGAAGCAAGTAATAAGCGTGGCTTAGCAGAATAAATTTTTCCTTGGTGTGTCTCATAATATATACTCCAACAGAGGGATTCCTTGAAGCTGGGTTATATTTGTATTACCTTCGTAAATTATTTCTGAGTTGAACAGATAGTCCCAGCCA
This sequence comes from Parelaphostrongylus tenuis, assembly GCA_019055375.1. Lineage (NCBI taxonomy): Eukaryota > Metazoa > Nematoda > Chromadorea > Rhabditida > Metastrongylidae > Parelaphostrongylus > Parelaphostrongylus tenuis. The sequence goes on along the minus strand of JAHQIW010000005.1, from coordinate 11,419 downwards.
CTCAGCTATTGCATTTCAAAGATTTTTCTTCAAACTTAACACAGTTGTTATCTATGAGTGGGATTGTATTCGGTTGCCTTAAAAGTGGGTTATTCCCCTTTAGTTGGAGTCACTCTCAAGTTTTGTGTACGTTTCCAAATTTTCGTGGAAAAGTTCACATTTCAAAGTAAAGGGGAAAAAAGACACGGAAAGAGAGATTTGTGGAAGAGAGCAACTTAAAGAAGAAATAACAGATTGTTCAATGAGTTGGAACTGTATAACGATTCTAAGTCGTTGCGGTAGATGTGATTGTATGACTGTTCGTTGAAAATGGTCATAGATAGTTTATTATTATAGGAACAACTCTGCTAATTATTTTCGAGCCTCTAAAACTATTTACCCATAGGAAGGTTTTCAAAATAAGAGTGTTTTCTCACACCGCCATTTACGAGTTTTTACAAATGATATAGAGTAGAGCTTCGCATTTTCCTCGTTACGTCAGCTGAAGTGCATGGGAAGAATCCAACACTAGTGTAAAGTAGTGGATGTCACCTTCATGAGGTTCATTGTGTCATTACCTGTCTGTTCCGAACAGCTGAAAGAACCATATCGAATGTCAGAAGTAGAGTGTGGAATTTAGTATCTCTATCTACTTATCAAGGTCTCTTAAACGGTTCTAAATTTATTGGGATTTGCTTCACTTAACCAAAGCAAGCAAGCTTGCTACTCATTCGATGCGAGAATTGGAAAAAATGCTGCCAGTTTGTTGCTTAATGAGAATTCTCGAGTTTCATCATATTGCTTCCGCGAAGAACGCATCCATTCCGATTACTAATGGACTTGTCATTTTCGATTGAGTACTTGGCTTTTTGAGCTGTTCTGCCTAATCAAGATAGTGTTCAGTTAGGAACTTTCTAGTTTTCTATCTTGAACCTTTTCAACTTTTCGAAAGGTTTTTCTTTTTTTCTAATTTCGATCTGAATCTCAATGGTAACAACAATATCACTTCATAGTAACGAAGTGCGTAAGGCCAAGTGTTGTACAACCAACACTTTTTTCATACTAATATGTTGTCAATTAACGAACACTTCGAAATAGTGTAACATCATGATGAACTGGTGACATGTTGTTAATGTTTGTCGGTAATAGAAATGAATGTCAGTCTGAATTGATGTCACATTGAAATGGTGATAATCCTAGCTGAAAAAGTGAATTGGTCAATCTAACGTATTCTGGACGATATGCCTCATACAAAGCTTAGGCGGATCCCGTCCTCCAACTTTACATTTCCTCATCAATAATGAACTTAACGGAAGAGCAGCCTGGTTTCGTACATCAAGACGCGATAATATCGCCAAGCTCGTTATTCATCTCTGCGACTGCCCGAACTGCATTTCAAAAGTTTTGGAGTTTTGAACTGTATTTGATTTTTCGATAAATTCAATTCAGAAAGATCTTGAATTTAAAAGAAGCGCCCAGAAGATTATACGACCAGAGCAATTCACCAGTTAATGAACACGCGTCGGTGACTGTGATGAGCTACATTTCTCCTACCACTGATAGAGATGGTTGTCATGTTTATCAATATGATGATGAAGGTTGAGAAATTACAACGTTAACTCCGGGTGTTATGGAAGTTACCTTAATACAGTTAGACTTAATACAATCCTATATTCAAAGCAACAGTGTAAAATTGACATGTTTTTTGACACAGTAATATTTGATAATATTCGGTTTCTTTATCTCCTGAAAAACGTAAAGCGCTAGAAACCACCATTTTACTAGAATGCTCCCATACTCAACTAATTTAACATGATGGAAATTAGGCCATGGAGCTTTTGAGTCTGTCGAGCAGCCGAAATCCACAAATGCCTTTCGGATATGTTGACTTGAGATTTTTGTGGTTTTTAGGTTAATTTTTTTCAAAACTTACGTCTCTAAACAAAATGATAGAAGAATTTGCGAGCACTTTTTCGATAACATCGTCAAATCAAAAGCATACTATTGATATGTCTTCTAATATGGAATACTGATCTCTTTACCAATATCTGTAAGCTCAATGTTTTTACTTTTACAAATTCACATTTTGAGGCTCTTTGGTAAATTTATTCTAAATCATCAATAAAGGAATATCTACTGAGTTTGTTTGATCGACACCAGCTATTTATAGGGATTAGTACAAAGCGAAAATCACTCATTATTTAGATCACTTTTTTAGTTCTTTGACATTTTTTTTCCTATCATATAAACTAATGTCAATAATAGTGTCCGTGACAACATGAGTTTATTGATTTTCAATTCCGTTTTTGAGGGATTTCCGAGTGTTCTTCGCTGAAACGGAATGTTTCCGCATTACTATAGTTTGCTTTTTCGTTCTATCTATCTCACCCTTTACTGTTATTATCACTGAATGTCAGGGCGGTTAGTAAAATTAATACTGAAAATATCACAAGAAGCGAAACCGTGCAGATGTGATTAGCGACCGGTTGGGTAACTTTCAAAAATAAAAAAATCTTTAGAAGTTCAGTAACATCAAATCGTCCGTGAAATATCATTGCCATCACCTTTTTATTGAGAACATCCCATTCTGTTGAGTCAGAAAGATATTTAGCTCTGTTGGTAACAAAAACGAACTATGAATATGAATGTTGAGGAATGAGCAGAGGTTTTCAAGAATTTACAATATTGGGGATAATGGAACAGGCATAGTTTTTCATAATGTAAATGAAGAGCATAACAGAGTAGAAGAATAGGTTTGTAAGGTGAAGAGGAAATAGACTTTCAAATGCACTAAGAGCTTGTTTGGTTATCTACGGTATTCATCAATTTTTTTTCAAATAAAACAAAAGTCTATACGTATTAATTGATTGTTTTTAGAACATAGTGATGAATATTTGTATCACTGAAGATGTTGAGATCTTTCTTAGCATACATCCTGTTTTCCATTTTTGCCATTGACCATCCGAATCAAGTTATTTCAGATCCGCACCTACTTGTCACTACCATTTAACGCAGCTTCCCGTCTCGTTGGCGGCATAGCGAATAAGGAAATTCCGGTCTGGTTGCGGGAACCGCTTCTTGGGTTTTTCGCTCGAATGTACGACTGTCAATTGGATGAGGCGGTTCAGCCTGATTTGAAAGTGAGTGGGGCCCGTGGTTAAGGCACCTATTACGTGCTACAAGCTGAGCACTGAATTCGTTTTGGGTCGTAATAGTTGCTAATGTGCTACCGTAACGAAACGTACTTGAATGACCTTGCAGCCCAACTAAAGCTGAACGAGATCGGCAAGTCAATGCAGGTCATTATCAGCGATGTTTATTTGTTATTAATATGATATATTTGTAATAATTCAAAAGATTATTCATTAACAGTGGAGGGCGGCAGGAAGTTTTCTGCGGCAATTTTAATTGTAGAAAATTTTAATAATAAGGTTTCTTGTCACATTCTCTCATTCAACAGAGATTGTGAAAATCCGGCAGGTCGTTTCCACTTTATATCTGCTGTTTGTTCTGTTTTAGTGATATACTCAGTATATTCAAAGAGCACACGACAATTGAGTTGTTTTTATTATTCAAATCCTCGAATTCTTTCTTACCTCATTCTAATTTCTATAAAGTTCTACACATTTGAGAACCCCGTGTTACACGCGCCTTTGAAGACCATTTTTCATAGACAGAGCTTCTTCACTATACTTTTAGCAGTCATTCGATAACTCGTATAATGGCAATTCTAACACTGTTCTGGGCTTCTGAAAAGGATTTTGAGCACGATGTAGCAACCAAGAAAAGATTACATTTCATCTTCGGTGCGCATTTTTTGCATAGCTGGCATGGCTTTTCACTACACTTCAATGCTCATTTGATAGCTTGATGTTTTTGAAACTAATTTTGTGATCAGACCAATCTTTGAATGAATCAAATTCGACTGAAAAGCAGATTGGGCTCTGCATCCCGCGATGCTCGCGAACGATGTGCTATCTGCGACAAGAACTGGATGATAAAACATGTAATGTGAACTATAGTTTTTGGTCAAGTAACCGGTAATGTCGCAGTCATTATCAGGCCACAAATAGCTGGTTTTGGTCATATACCTGGATGATTCCATAGAGACGGGACAACCACTACCTAGAACGCTAGGGATGAATTTTTGATTGAGGAAAGTTCTTGTGGTAAGTCAGCAGTAGTATCTTCTGTATCCTAATGATACTGAGACTCTTCGTGTGCGCGGTAAAGTAACATTTGTTTAGGGGCGATTTTTGAAACATAATCAGATGTAATTTGATTCACGCGTATTTTCAAGCCATGGTTGTGTTGTGAGCTTGAATTGAGCCTTTACACTAACATGCGTCAGATTGTTTTGAAATTTAAGGGGATGATAGCCATGGACTCTGTGCTCTTGATACAATCAAAACAGGTTTTTTTTTCTTGTTAATATATTATCTGTGCAAAGAAATTCATCGAAAGGATTTGACAAGCAAAGAAGTTGTGAAGCAAGCAAAAGAGCACAAACTTACGAAGTACCTTATCGAATATTGAATAATTCGTGATACTTTCGTTTTATGAAAGGTTTTTGAGAAATGTTAGAGTACGATGTCAGTTAATAAATTTCCATTCTAAATTAATCCTTTCACGACAATGTGCATTGACTTCGACATGTGTGCTACTGTGTTTCGGACCGTACATCTTGATTTCATCGCGGACTCTTATTTTCTGGCCTGTTTCGCCGCGCAGAGCTTTTTCACCGAAGTTTTTGTAGTCATTCGCAGCATGGCGAACATAGATTTTGTACTAAATCTATACATGGATAGGTTTTCCTATGTGCTATACTTGCAGAAAGCTGTTTTTGGACAGCAGAGTGGAATCGGTGGGAATAGAAGGGCATGAAGAATACTCAGAAATACAATTTAGCATTCATGCAAAATGATGCGATATGCTAATAACACGCGAACATCGGACGAGTTTTTCATATCTGCACCAAAGAGGGGATCTTACTCAGGCGGTGTTTGTGAACATGGAAATGCATTCAGAGGAATATAATGATAAGAAAAGATAGCGGGTATGAAGAAGTTAGAGTCATGAAAAATTTTTGATGAAACCGTGTCATAGAATGATATCTTCAAGAAGTCGATGTGTCACGCGTCTTGCAAGAGCTTATAAGTTGAGCGTCTTGGTTTGAATGCTCATTTCATTTCCGTTACAATAACACGCGGTTCGATCGGTCTAAAATACGGAAATGACCGTGATAGTGATGAAATTAATTTCGAATAATGAATGAGAAAGCTATGATTTCTTTCTTGAAGCACCTAAAAGTTGGCAGGATGCGAGGTTCATGTGTGCTATAATTATTGACGATCAAAGTGGCATCTACCGAAAACTAGAAACACTATCGAATTTGGCACTGAACTATTTTTTATATCAGACAGTACAGTCTAGTCCTATGCTTGATTGCTCAGGAATCGTTGGAATCGAAGTGGGAAACTATTGTTATGGATCACTGTTCCACATGTTTTGTAGTGGTTTTGATCCAACAATCTTCCCTTCGGTTTAAGTTTTCAAAAGAATATAGAAGGTTATTGCAAAGCAGTACGTCTCAATGAAGATAGGAATACATTTTTTTAGTGATATATTAATAATGCAAAAAGGGATCATCTTTTTGAAAACGAGTGGATCAAAGATTTTATTACAGCAATATCGAACGTTCGCCGCCTTCTTTAACCGACAACTAAGGAAGGAAGTACGACCAATTAGTGCAAGTCCATTGGTCGGTTACTATTCATATTTTCTTTTTATTTTTCAGTGTTGGTGTGCTCTATCAATGGTTTATCTGTATGGTTTTGAAGTATTATCCGCGGTTTTAATAAAAAGCATTTATTGCTTAGATATTTGCATCCTTAAATGGCTCTTTTCGACGCGTTTTCAAGTCTTTTTATAGTTTCCATTTGACAAGTGTTATGAATTGGTGATTTGACACGTGTTATCTCACTGCAATACACAAAGCGATCTCATGTCAGAGCGTTCCTAATTTACGCACTAAGCATCAGATGAGAGCGCATGTGGCGCAGTGGTTAAAGGTGCGCTGCGTCGCACACGAGGTCAATGGTTCGATCTCGCGCTTATGGCTCACCAAGTCATCCATCCCTCCGGGATCGGCAAATTGCTACCAGAGTGGTCTCAAACTTGTCTAGGAGGGTAAGCACCACTGCCTGGGTTCACTGGGAGGCCACGGCGAGTCATTATAAAGGCCAGGTATGCGTTCAATCACCTCAAACGAAATATAGATTGAAGACGAATGCATGGACTATCCCTCAGGGATAGATCGACGCCTAAAGAGATGTTCTTTGTTCTTTTAAGCACCGATGACGCTTATGGACTGAGAGAAGACTAGCACTTGGCAGAAAGTTTCTTTCACATCAATAGGTAGCGAATATCGGCATTGATTTATACTCTCTTCAGCTTCCTGATGGAAAAGTTCTCAGATCGGACGAAGGTGTTTGTAAACGAAGCTTCAGACTTCTGTACCACAGTTGTAATTGCACGAGAAATTTCCACCATTGAAGGATTTTGTGAAGAGAAGCGATTTCTCGAAGTTTTGGTCATAGATATCATTTCTGCATATAAATGAAGCTCTAAAAACCATCACACATAAGTTTTAAAGTGCTGATTTTCCTGGAAGTCATTTATGTCTTTGTCTATTGTTCCAGTGCTGATATTACTTGTGAAATAAGTTGGGATCTAATCTTTAAATTTTTATATAGAACTACATGTTATGATATTTCCGAATTTATTATCTGTACTAAGGTCACTTATATTTATACGATCTTCGATCAATAGTATGATCTCTAACTTGTGACCTGAAATTCATTTATTGCCAGAATCTTGATCTCTTTGTGGATTCATGCTAAAATTGTTAGGTTTCTCCTGCTGATGGCGTTGTACTTCACTATGGCAAGGTTGAGGATGGAAAAATTGAATATGTGAAGGGGCACGATTATGAGGTCGCTTCTTTTCTTGGTGATGTCGAAATGACCCAAAAGGTTAGAAAATATTTCATCGAGTATTGCTTCACCTTTATCGTGATAACAGACTGTAGGTGGCTAATTAACAATTAAATCGTATTCACAAGAACAAATACTACACTTATTGCTTTCCAACTTTACACGCTGTTAGGGTATTTCGTTTCGATAAAATCACGGTTCTTTCTGATCATAAGGGAACAAATGGAAAATCGACCTCAATCACTGAAGAGGAACTTTTAACAGAAGTGTTAGTAACCATTCAAAAGCTGAGACTTCTGGCTACATCTCCACGTCCCGTTTTCGAAAGAGCTTTTTTTGGCTTTGCTACAGGAGGAGATTTTTTGCGTTGCAAATGTGCCTATTTCTCTCCGGGAGCTTTTTCTTTGGATTATTAGTAATCATTTAATAGCCTATTCGTTTCGATTCCAATGATGTACTTATACCTGAAAAGAAAGTTTTTCTGAAACGCGGCAGGTAGACCCATCTGCGATCAAAAGAGTGTTTGTCCAATTCACGTGCATGTGCGTGAGGCGGCCACGTGAATTGCTGACGCGGCCACGTGAATTGCTGACGCGATTCTTCTCTACGCATTCATATGCCTGAAAATTCGATGGTCATCGCGTCACCAAACGTTGCTGCCTCAGTCAGCCTCACGTGATTTGGCTAAATTCTCTTCTGAGATGGGAATTCAGCTTATTTTACCTGCTGCGTTACAGAGAAACGGTTTTTTTTTCTGAATTAATAAGCATGACGTTTGAATCAGAAACGATTGCACTTTCGAATGTTCATGAATAGTTCTAAAGAGAGAGCTCAGTTTCGCGAGAAATATGCGCATTTGAGACACAATACTGTGTGGATTCTACAGCGTCACAAAAGTGTGTTTTGAAAAACCGGCCACGTGAGGCTCTAGCCAGAAATGTAAGCTTTCGAATGATTACTAACAGCCTATGAAAACTTCTTCTGCGGTGAATGAGGTCGTTTTTTCATTTCTTCCCCAATCAAGAAGAATCGGAATCTCTTTTTGTACATCTATACGTTTTCGATTGTCAGGATGACCTCGATTTATATCAAGTGGTGATCTACTTGGCCCCAGGGAACTATCATGCTTTTCATTCGCCAGCTCACTGGGTAGCAAACATGTGTCGTCATGTGCCCGGTTAGCCAATTGGTTTCCTTTGTCATCTACTCATAACGATACGATGTTTCATTTCCTCTACAGGGCTCTTGCTTTCGGTTCGCCCGTCGCTTCTAAGCCATGTGCCTCATTTGTTCTGTTTGAACGAGCGAGTAGTACTGAATGGTAAATGGAAGTACGGATTCTTTTCATTGTCGGCGATTGCAGCCACGAACGTTGGCGATATTGTCATCGATGCAGTAAGTTCCTACGCTATATCTTTGGCTCGTGATTGGAATTTTTTTCACCTAGACTCTTTATCAATATTGTTAATAACTTCATTTCCTTTGAGTGTACTATAATTTTCTTCTGTCGTTAGGAGACTACCCCGTTTTCATCTTGGCAATTGTGAACCATATCTATTACCAAGTGTTTATCATTTGTGGAATAGAGATTACTTTTTAAGTGTATTAAATCTTTCTGTAGAGCCACAAACTATCATCTAAATTTTAGCTTGCTGATTTTTTTCTTGTGAATTTAGCGAATATCATTTTTCATCGGTCAGTGTCGTTCATTTTCTTCGCCTTACTGTTTTTGCCACTTCCAAGGTTCTGTTGTGGATTTTGCTTTTGTGGGAACTTAGAGCGTTTGTCGAAATCTTGTTATTTGGATATACCAAAGTTCTCTGAATGCTCTATCTCATCAAAGAACTTCCCAAAGCAGCAGAACAATTTACTAAAATGGGTTATCTGTAGATTTTATCTTACATATTTTCAAAACAATTTTGCATGGTTTAGGAGCCAACGCTACGAACGAACTTAGTTCGAAGAAAAAAGGATAAAATTCTGCACACTGAAGTGGATATGCACAGTTCTTATGTGCCCGGTGATCGAGTTGGGGAATTTCGTCTGGGTTCTACAGTAGTGCTGGTAAGTGATAACAAGCAGTTTTTCTTTTTGTGGAGTGTGGTAGCAATAGGTTGTAAAGAAAAGGGCAGATTTTTTTTTCGGAAATTTCGTCGAAAGCTGTGGTGTTTTGACGCACAAGTTTTCGTGAAATTCAGAAGGTTAATATCGTAGAGGAGTGATTTCTGGCAACAGCTGATTACGGATAAAATACTGCTGACAGAAAGTGCAGAACGAGGTTTGCAATGATGCACTACGAAGGCACAAGCACTTGAGAAAAGTAATCGTGGTTCGGATTTACCCCACAAACATCAGGTTCTAAGGTCTACCTGTTCTCAACATTTTTGTACTCATCCTTTTATTGAATGTTCAAATATTTTGACCTGATTGTTGGCCAATCACAGAGGTCGATCTTTTTTGGAGTTTACAAATGTCTACCAACTCCATAAAAAATCCATGTTTTTCTCATGCTTCCTTCGGTTACAGTATGTTCTCGATCAATAAGCAGGGAACATATTTATAAAAAAAGATGAGATCTTCAGTGCAGTTGCTTTCAAAAATGTTGGTAGAGTGTACCCAAATTCTTGCTTTGTTTCTCATTATTGAAGAACTGAGGTCAAATATTGAAAAGTTGGTTATTCCGTCGACGTCTGAGAATCTATCTGATCCCACGAAGTTTGTGAGAATTCAAGCCTAGATTTGATTTCGACGATGTTAGAAATGCCAAGCATTCACTTACGATTCATAAGAACATTCAATTATTAGGGGATCGTGTGATTCAGTGGGTCGTCGTAGAACAAAGTTTTTCCTGGTTTTATAGCTGGTTCTTTCTCCATCTCTTTGTGTTATTCAATCATCGCTTTCTATATCATATTTTATGTTTAGGTTTTTCAAGCACCACCCACAATACGTTTTGCCATCAAAGCTGGTGACGTATTGCGTTACGGGCAAAGTCTTGTGATTGATGGAATCTAGGAAAATGAAGTTTCAGCGGTTATAGCACTTTGATAAGCTATTCACTTCTCAGTTCTAGTTGTCAGATAATTTTCTTTTCAATTTTTCAACTCAGCTTCTCTCGATTTAAGCATAGCTGTCACGCTTGCTTTCTACTTAATGTTCTACTTGTGCACTGTGGACATATTGTAGCATATTAGTTCACAGTACTACTCCCGAGATGATTAAATCCCGCAAACTGTCACTGAAACTCAGTTTTCCTGTACTCACTATATGTGCAAGACGATATGTGGTATTGTGCGAGTAATGAGTACGATATCTTTGTAGTAATTTTATATGATTGTTAAGAAGCCACGTTGTCTTTTTGTTAGGTAATGTCCAGTTTTGTATACTTTGGCGGGTGTGTATGTTTGATTTCTCGTTAAAAAGCGATTTCTGATAGCTAGTATCAATGATCTTTCTTAATTATTTCTTGTTAGAAAAATATAGGAAAGGCCTCAAAGCATCAATATGAATTATTCAGACGAGACGAATCATTATTACGAAACTACTAGTTGCCTTCCTATAATTTCATCAGTAGTTGTGACTTATCTTGATTGTTACTAAACGTTCTAAGCACTAACAATTCTGTCATCAATCGTTAATTTGTTAGATTCTTCACGGTATAGTCTAATCTCTGTTATGTTGAATTTTCAAACAACTGGAGGGTGACATTTTTAATGGCTTAGTTTCCCATTGTAGCTTAGGTGATAGGGTCTTCTTATGCATGCCGTCTGATTGACAACGACATGAGTCCATTGTTGAAGCTAATGCGGTTTTACGATACTTGTTTTCTTGCTAATGTTTCTTGCGATCAAAATGAGACAAGAATAGAGGAAAACCTGCGTTACAACTTCTGGAGCTGTCTGGGTTGTACTCGTATCTGGGCTTCATCTCGTTCTTAAGTGTAGAAAACCTTGATCGTCCTCAGCCTCTCTTTTTCGACACTCAAAATAATTGTAAAACTATACATAGATAATAGTGAATTTTGGATGTTAGTGTGTGAAACGTGTGTTTGTGTGTATATGCTTGTGTATGTTGTGTGTACATGTGTGTATGTATGTATGTATATATGTACGTCGGCACGGATGTATGTAAACATTTTCTTCTGATGTTGTCTTGCCTAATTATTAGCTTGTTCCATTATGTCCCTTTTTTTGTTTAGATGAGATAAAACTATCAAGTGACGTTCGATTTTTATGTTATTTTTGAAGTAGCGAAAGAGAGAGTGGTAAGTGATGCAGTCTGTTAGGAAGCAAGGTGTTGGTTTGACGTCTAGTCAGCTTCAAAACTCAAGTCCACTTGGAGACGTCTTAGCACGATTAGCCTCAAGGCGGATCGTCTCGACCGATATTTTGCGACATTCTAAGGAAGACGAGATCTTCTAGCAGCAGTCGAAAGAACAAGTGAAA